>OZ025301.1:9121580-9316580 GCA_964019185.1 Maratus speculifer | reverse complement strand
ACTCAAAATTATTCCTTTAAATTTTGGTCAATGGGGAATTATCGAATTTATATAAATACGTTGCATTTATAAAAGTCATCTGGTCAATCCTTCAGTCCGCATAGAAAGGCCCCCAAACTACTCAACCGAATGTATAGAAATTTAATACATAGAGCCTTTACAGAATTTTCTCGATTCAAATAAAAATTTATTAAAATAGAATTCAAACTTAAATAGATTCCGTATATTATTTAAATAATTTCTAAAGAATCAAATTAATTGATAAAATTCGCAAAAAGGTACAGGAAATATTGCCTATTGTGAAACATCGCTCATATCCAAAAGCTTCAAAGTTCAAAACATTTCCTAATTAAATATTTCGTCTTTCTCGCACACAAGTGGAAATACTTGAATATTTATTTAATGAGAGAGAAAGGTTTTCAATTAAATTCTGTCGAAATTTGTTCGAACAAGTTTTTACAAAATATATTTTCGAAAACTTGTTAGTCAGTGAAAATATAATCTTATTAAAAGTGAAATAATATAAAGGAAGGTAATGATTAATAAGTTTGATTCCTCAGAAAAAATTTTTCAATGGAAGAATTTCGCCATTTAGAATTAAGTTTCAGATGCGTTCGTATTTATTCAATTGCGTCACACCTATGGTCGTCGTTCAGTCCGACTGTCTCTTGTCCACATATAACAACGCAAAAACTACTCAACCGAATCGTTTGAAATATAAAATATATAATTTGTCTATCCTTTTGTCGAGTCATTTCAATTTTTTAGAAAATCGGATGAATACTACGATTACAGGCACAGTCAAAAGTATTCCGTTACATTACGGCCAATGGGAAAATATAGTTTCAAGTACATTTTAATGGCGTTACACTCTTTCGAACATAATAAATTTGGTATGCATCTATGATGCATATACTAAAATATATATTCTGCATAATCTGTAGTGCAAAGAAAATATTTTATTAATTTATACAAATCGCCAAATTATACATATTGACATAATTTTTATTTTAAATAATAAAAAAACAAATACTTTAGTAGAATGTTTACAAATAATTTAGTAGAATACTTGTGTTTCTGAAAATATACATGATGTCATATTAGGGGGAAAAAAGAATAAAACCTGTGATATGCCGGCGATTATTATTTAAAATAAAAATAAATAAAATGTTTTCTGCATATCAGCAACAAACGTACAAATTTTGTTCTTTTTAGATAACGTTTTTCTTTTCGTTGTCATAACGAAAAAATTAATTTTGCAAGTTAATGGAGGTTACAGGTCTTTTAAATATATAGATAACGAAAAAACAAATAATGAGCAAAATAATTTATAAAAATACAAATAAAAAGTCGAGATAAAAATCACTTAATGATATTTTAAACACGTGAATCGTATTTAATGTCATTGAATGTGACATTCAAGATCATCTATTATTGGCATTTAATCTTATAGTTTGGCGATAATTTTTTGATCGACGGGATAATCTAGTAGTACCTAATATTTTTATCGTTTCAAATTTTAATAAAAAATCACGATTTCTACCCTCAGGCCTAGGATGGGCGTTTGCACTAGTTGATCATATTATAAAATCTAAAGAAACGGAAAATTATGTACTAGAAATTATATGGTAGAATATGGATTAATGACTTTTAGTGATTCTTTTCAACGCAAAACAAAAATTTCTGACATTTCGTTATGCTTTGTTTGAATAAAAAATATATATATATAAGTAAAGATTATTTTTTAAAACTTACTTTTGTATATATTCAACGTTTTTCATGAAGATTAAACCTTATTGTTAAAGTTCAATTCTAAAAATTTCAAATTTCAATTTTACCAGATCAAAAATTTTACAAATTTCGGATACAATACATATGTCTAAATGAAAAATGTGTACTCCATTATTTCCGCTTGGCAAAAATCGCAAGAAACTGATTTTATTAAAAAGTGTATAAGTTCCGATTTGTTTCTTTTATAGAATGGTTCTACGAGGAAATAAACAAGTTCGAAATTGCACGTGAAGCGTAGCAAATGAGGTGCATTCGTACGATAACGAAGTTTTAAAAATATTACTCTCATATATCAATCTCATAAAATTGTAAATCGTGAATTACAATTAAAACGCTAATCAAACAATGTTCTCTCTGTACAATTATGTAATGGAATACTTTTGTGTGGCCTTGTAAATCAATAACAAATGTTCTTTGCACCACAAATTATGTAAAATGTAAATTATAATATGTACTTTATAGTTGCATATAAATTTTATTAAGTTCGAATGAGTGTAACACCATTAAAATGCATTTGAAACATTTTCCCCCTTTGACCGTAATGTAACGGAATACTTTTGATTGTCCCTGTAATTGATCTATGCATCCGAGTTTTATAAAATTTGAAATAACTCGACAGAATTATGTAATAATTATGTATTTTGAATTTCAAACGTATAAAATTCATTTGAAACTTTTTTCCCATTGACCATAATGTAATTGAATACTTTTGATTGCCCCTGTAATTGATCTATGCACCCGATTATCAAAAAATTTGAAATAACTCGACAAAATTATGTAGAAATTATGTATTTTAAATTTCAAACGATTAAAATGCATTTGAAACTCTTTCCCCCATTGACCGTAATGTAATGGAATACTTTTGATTGCCCCTGTAATTGATCTGTTCATCCGATTTTCATAAAATTTGAAATGACTCAACAAAATTATATAATAATTATGTATTTTAAATTTCAAACGATTCGGTAGGGTAGTTTTTGCGTTGTTATATGCGGAGAGACGGACGTCCACCATAGGTGCTACGTATTTACATAATTACGAACGCACCTAAAAAGAAACGTTATTTAAATTAAATATAGGCATTTCTTTATTGTTTTCTAAACGTCTAACTATAAATTAATATTATACTATTGGTGGGAACGTATTTTAAAATTGATTTTCCTTTTTAAAAATTTAATTTTTTTTCAGCCATTTTAACTTTTTAAAAAACAATTTATTACTACGATTTAACAACATTTTTGCCTATTTTAGCGACTTTATTATTAGCGTGAAACAAAATCTATTGTTATTTACGTACCTATATAGTTGAATCAGTTACAAGAAATATCACCAACTGTAGAGAAAAAAATTATTGAAACTAATCTATTAATTTATAATTGCGCTCTATAAATGTTAAAATTGGCTTGGTCTAAATCCTGGCTACAATTTGCCTTTTAAATAGCCAACTTTATCATATTGAATTTTATAGCTGTTATCATACCTCTCTGTTAATAGGAAAGTCGGGACACATTTTGAAACTTACAATTTTCTTAATCGTAAATTGTTTTGTGGGTTGTTTTTATATTGTTCTGGGTGATTGAAAAATGTTTTATCTTATGTTCTATAAATTTAAATTTCTGTTTTTGTGTCAAAGTTGATTTTCTTATTTTTGTAAAAAATGTCCCATTCCTCCCAACTCTTCGCTATTCTCTTGTTCTTATAGAAGTACAGGGTGGTCATAAAAAAACTTTGCCGATATACGGAACTCTAGCGGCCAGTCCGCTTAACCGATCGAAATGAAATTTCAGATATAACTATTCAGACGTATGAGCTCGAGATTCTGTGAACGACAACAAAATGGCGCTCACGGTTACGGTTATAGTTACAGAAACTCGAAAATTTCCAATGGCAACACCCATTTTTTTTCATCGCAAAATGCTCAGCGCATGCGAAAACCATAAAGAGCGTTGGAACCGTATGTGTATCGCAAGAAACGGACATGTTATGCACGCACAAAAAACCGTTCTGCGAATCCTCCCCCACATAAAATAAACTCGATTGGGGTGCAAGGAGGAAATTTGCATATGGCACAGAGTCATTACACTAATCTCTGATGACAATACAGATCGGAGAAACTAAAACTTTTATTTTGATTACACATTTTCCACATGGGTGTCATCACAGGCAATTAATGGTGATGACATTATTTCAAATAATAATATAAATGATGGGAATAATAAAACATCAAGACATAAATCTAATAAGCATTATTGAAATCTAAAAAATGAAAAAAATTTTGTGATTAAAAAATATTCTATTAAAATATACTATGTAACTTTTTGACATACATAACAAAATGATTTTTACAGCAATTTCAATAAAACTTTAAATTTGCACAGAGTATATTTATAAAATTTTTATAAAATCTTTATATACTTATATAAGATTCATAAAATTCTTTGAAACAATTCATGGAGAAAAAAAATCGAATACTTCCCGTTATAGGGAGCATATAAATTTTCATTTAAAAATTGAAAAAATAGTAAAAATCCTTCTCAATTAATAAAAACCATTTTTATATAACCATTTTGGCAAAAAAGAGGTTGTTATATTCTAATTGAGTGTAATGAAAATTATTAAGTTCTAATCTATTTAATAAAAGTAATGATAAAAAGACATTTGAAAACTTGAAACGTTAATTACTCAAAATAATAAAAATGTGCCTTACCAGGTTATTACCGGAAGCCACAGATATATTGGAAAAACTGAAATATATAAATAACCAAAAGCACAATATTTATAGAAAAGGACATTAGTAAAATTAAAAAAATTTCATAATCGCAACAATATTTTTTGAAGTTACAAAAACAATGCATTTTTAGCAAACAAATATCCAATTTCTACTTTTCCTGTATCTGCAACAAGAAGATGAAATGTGGCACAATCATGAAAGAAGTCATAAAAATCAATCTCAATCAGCATTTTCCTGTTTTTTTTGTCATTGCTCTTCCGAAAACTCCTCAATCTCTGGGAATTTTTCTTTGTTCTTATTTCTTTGTTTTTTTTTTCTTAATTCTTATTCTCCCTCTTCTTTTTTTTCATTCTTTCGATGAACCTTGTTTTTTTTCCTGAATTCTTTCTCTTTTTGATGCATATTTTCTTTTGTGTATTAGATTTGTGCACATTAGATTTTAAAAATAGCAGAATATTATACCCTTCTAGATCACATTTTCCATCAATCATAAGAGAATCAATAGAAATCTTCTTACGTAGAGACAATATTTGCAGTGAATTTGCCTCCATGGAGCTCCCTAAAATTTGGAAGGAAATGCTTCAAAGGTTTTTAAGACAATAATTTGTAATATTTCACGTTCACAATTATTTTTTATTCATTTTTATTTTTTTTTCAGTTTACTTGATCTATGCTCATGTTCACGTGATCTATGTTTTTTCTGTTTATTTTTAATTTGAAACTATTTTAGCGGAAAATTTCCTTTTTATCATTTATTGTTTTTGAAAAAGTTGCCTTCAGAGCAATGAAACATGTAAAATTAAAAATTAAAAGGTATCATTTGCCATATTATTTTATTTTAATAGATCACTTATAGCATTTACAAATAATTTCATATTTTTTTTGTTCAACGGCTCAATAAAAGCATTCTCTTATGAATTCAAATTATTCTGAACGTATTTCGATCCAGCTATAAAAGAAACTTTACTTGGATAATTACTTCCGCTCGATTTAATTTTTGAAGAAAATGTTTATGCAGGAAATTTAAATACATAAAATAATTTTTTAAATAATTGTTATTTAAAAATATTGTTATTTTTATAACTTTTATTCCTGTTTTATTTTTCTCCACAAAGAAACAATTAAAGACAATATAAAATGTTTTAAAAAAAACTTTAAACGTTGAATTTAGAAGCTAGAATAAAATGGGCTTGTAAAAATATATCTTTGTTTACTGTCCATTTAAATCTTTAGTAATATATTTAAAATTGAAATGAAATGCCATTTTTTAAATAAAACATTTCTTTCCTAGATGTAAGAAAATCTCATATATCACCTTACTCAGCTAAAAAATTAAGATTATTTGAAATACATTTGGAACATTATTGATCACTTCTGCTGCTGAAATTAAACTAAATTCATAAAATTACTTTTAAATATCATTATATGCTCACTTAAAAAAAAAAAGGAATGTTGGTCTGTGTTTCATTTATATAAGAAATAATACAAAAGAATTCCATGGAGATTTTGTTGGAAACTTTGTATAAGTACATTTTAAAAGTGACAAAAGATTTCTATAAATGGAATCTATAAGGATATTTTTTCTTTTGTTTCAAAATCTGAAAAACATTATACGGCTCTGATTCTAATCTTTAGAATTAAGAAATAGAAAATTAAAAAGAAATTCATTCATGTTGACATAATCATATAGGAAATATTTTAAAGCTAATCATAATGTCACCAATGCAAAAATTTTAAACATTTTATATACGTATTTTTATGCATAACCACACTAAATTCAAATAAAAATATACTTAATTTCAGTGAAAAAAAACTAAAAGTCATAATGTATAACGGTAAAATAAACCTAATACACACTAATCTCACGATGCCTCTTTAAATACAATTTTTTATTCCCCTATAAAGTAGACATGCATTATTTTATTTTATTTTTTACCAAAAATAATTTTGTAAACTTAAAAAAATGCGTCCAAAATGCGACTTGAAAGACTACTTTTCATTATTTCCCTTTGATTTGAAACATTAAAAGTAATTTACCCTCTTAAAAAGTCAGCCACAAAATAGCTCAAGTTGAGCTGAAATCCACTCATCTCAGTGTTGAAAGGCAGCTTCTCAAAAAAGAGTTGAAATAACTCGAGTTTCAACCAATTTAAATGAAGTTGAGCTATTTAAATAACCAATTTAGATCGAGAAGATTTAATCGTTTGAAAAACAACTCTTTTATGATCGAAAAAATTACAGCTCTTTCATGAGAAGCCAAATCAGCTCTTTCGTTTTAAGAGTATAATTGCTACCATTTTGAAGAAATTTCATAAAATATAAAAAATAAATCAATTTAAAATTACGATTTTGTTTTTTTAATAGTAAGTTCAAGCACATCTACAAATAAGCAAAAAGTGCGTTTTTAGCTAAGAAATTCAATTATACATACAATATTAAGAAAAATGTGTTACAAGTTATTGTATGTTGTTGTTCATAATTACATTGTATTTTCCATGATTAAAATGGAAATTTTTCTTGTGATGTATTCCGATATGTTTTGAAACTTCCTCCTAAACTGCCCGCTTTATGTTTTCGAACTTGAATTACCACTTTAGTATTCAAATCCTCAGCTTCAAAATTCTCAAGCTCAGCTTAATCATTTTTACGAATTTATGAAACATGAAAATAAAATACTAGTGTCGCAATTAATGAACTGTATTTTTATTTTTGTAACATTGTGTAGGTAACATTTCACTTACTTTGAAATCTTATTTACATTATAAGAATTCAAAAGAAGTGAACTGTTATTAAATAAGTTATTTAATTAAAATAAGTTCAGTTAATAATATTATAATATTTTTAAATTTGAATACTTTTCATCCCACCAGTGGCTGACTTGTTCGGCCTTCGAAAATGGTTTACGCTAGTTGCTGGGCTCCCAAACGCAATCGCAACCGTCGGCTTAAATGTTCGGAGTTTTCCCTGGTTTTCTTTCAACCTTGGATTTCCTTGCGTGAATACGGATTAGGTTCCCTTTGAAAGACCCCCACGGAGGGCACCCTATCCTTAAAGCTTATATCATTTGTGATGGTCACTAACCGTCAAAAATACAACCAATTGAATACTTTTCTTACATAACCTTTCTTTGTCGTAAAGCTCTGTCCATATTTTTTTTTTTTTTAATTTCTCTCTTTTTATTTAACATTTCTTAACGATTCGTTGCGATGTTTTAATGATGTGGATACATACATTATTCAAAAATACATTTATTTATTTTATTTCGTGTGATTTTTAATTCATTTTACTTCTTAGACTAATAGTTATATAGGGCGTTGGAAACTTCTTTCATTTAATGGTTGCAATTGATATTTTTGTCTGTACTACTTACATGGATTTAAATGGATTCAAATATAAAAATTACTTAAAATGTATAAAAATATTTTTTTTCATTTGCAAAGCCTTTTTGGAAGTTTTCTTTTCGACATCATTTTGAAATATTTTACAATTTATAGTATCTTCGACCACTTTTATCCACTTAACAAGATTTTTTTTTTTTCAATATACGATTTTTTTTCTTCCTTTTATGTATTCTAAGTTGCAGTATAGAGCATCTAAAATAGTTGTTGAGTTCATTCGATAAAAGCACGTTACTCGCTTTGAAAGTCATTCTCTGTACATGTGTCGGGCAATATGCGTCATTATACCATTGTGGAGCATGCTGATATACATGTTATGTATGGGGCTACATACGGAAATAGAATGATTGCTCAAAGACTGTACATGGACAGTGGTGCCAACTTTTGAAAAATATTGGGTTGGCTCAAAAATATTTTTGTAAAATGGTGCGACCAGTTTATTTTTCTTTGAAGGATTGACAGATGATGAAAAACAAGAATTTTAAGTCAAGCTATCATATTTTAATAAAGTTGCAACTTTATCATATTGTATTCTCATGCGTTTTTCCTTATAAAGACACTTATAATTATTGTAATGTCATAATATCATGAACATGACTACTGCAAATTGAATTAAAAGAAAGTTAAACATGGAAGTAAAGAATTTCAGAAATTTGGAATTTTTGAGTGTTAGTCGTAGAATCAAAACACATTATCACTGAAAAAATAAATTTCATTCTTAGAAGAAAAAGGAATAATGAAATAAATAACTTGAACAATGAAAATTGGATACGCTATGGTTCAAAATAATTGGATGGGCTCGAGCCCCATGGGCCCATATAAGTTAGCGCCAGTGTACATGGAACTATTCTCGGGTAGGAATCTTCTAGCTAGCCAAATAATTGAACGTCTTCACGGAAAGGAGTGCGCGAATGGATTACTTTATGCTTCGAGGCGTGATATAGGCACTGGAAGAATTTGCATAATCCATACAAAAGAAAATGCAGCATTACGCACTGATAGATCTTCGACATATTCGAGAGCTGTTGGACATGTGTTGTGCGAGAACCATTTACTACGCATCCGGTACTACTTGACCATTTTCGCCAAATTACAAAAGTCGCCAAACTAATAGCCAAATTATACATATTGACATAATTTTTATTTTAAGTAACAGAAAAACAAATAAATTAGTAAAACATGAATAGAAATACAAATAAAAAGTGGAATTAAAAACCACTTAATGACGTTTTAAATATCTGTATCGTGTTTAAAGTCACTGAATGTGACATTCACAATCATCCACTATTGGCATTTAATCTTCTAATTTGGCTATAGTTTTTTGGTCGACGGGATAACCAAACAGTACCACGCATCCCTATGCACAAAATGCCTATCGACAAGCTTCAAATTGGTATTACGACATATATTTCTTAAAATCCGTGTAGAGAATGACGATTCCAAGTCATTAGGATGCTTTTATCCGCTCTGAACAGGCTATTCTATTCCCTCAACGCTTCATTTACACAACATTTTTTTTCGTTTCTTTTTGCATTCCTACACGAAATCTGCTTATTTAGGATCTAGTAAGTTAACCCATTTTATTAACAATGATCTTACATTTCGGACCAATAATTTTAAAACACCCTGCATATTTTTTTACTGTTAAGGCCCCACACTAGGCACAGAAAAAGACCCGGATGATAATGTAAAGTCTATGGGAGTATTCTTTTCAAATATCTCGCCCAAATTTTAATATTTTTACATGATTTTTTTTGCACAATATAGTTGAGGACAATCTACAACCAGCCTAGTTTTTATTTTTTTGATTTTCGTTTCGATTTTTTTAAAATACTTTAATTTTTAAAACCGATTTGAACCGGTTGTGAAACTGAAACTATCGTAACATAAAAATATATAAGCAAAATCGAAAAAGTAAAAACTAGGCCGGTTGTGGATCGTCCTCAGCTATCTTGCGCAAAAAAAAAATCATGTAAAAATATTAAAATTTGACAGACATATTTGAAAAGAACGCTTCTATAGACTTTACATTATCATCCGGGTCTTTTTCTGTGCCTAGTCTGGGGCCTTAAGGTGAATTCATTGTAAGTCGGTTTTAAAATTTATTTTTCGTTATTCTCTTTTTTGCAACACATTGGCATTTAATCTTCTAATTTGGCTATAGTTTTTTGGTCGACGGGATAACCAAACAGTACCACGCATCCCTATGCACAAAATGCCTGTCCTGTAATTGCCATGCTTATCGTAAAACTTTAGGGAGTATGATAAGCATTGAAATTTACGACTGTAATAAAATAGTGGATAGTATACGACTGGACGCGCATCAGAATGCCATTGATTTTTATATTTATTTTTGTAAATTTCGGCAAGAAAAGATTTGTTTGAAAGTTTTTTTCTTTTATATTCAGCAATAAAAGTCAAGGAGATTCCCTGTTTATCGTCAAACCACGCGTTGTACCGGAAAACGCAGAAATTTATGAATATAATAAAATAATCGATACCACATGGTAGACTCTTATGTGCATTCTCGCAAAATTTATATCATGACAATAAGACTGGTTAATGGTTGCCTAGATGTGCTTCAAGAAAAATGTTTGAATAAGCGTTTACGTTTCAAAGAATTTTTTTGTGTTCCGACAACATATTTAATGTTGACTTTTAAATTTTAAGAATTAAATTATTCTTATGACAAAGTCCTTTTAAAAAATATCTTTTTTTATTTTTATTTTTTATACGATATGAAATTCCCAAAGAATTTCGTGGTTTTCGTTAAGCTTTACGCTCTTAAAACGAAAGAGTGGATTTGGCTTCTGAGAAAAAAGCGGTAATTTATTGAATCGTGAATGAGTTGTTTTTTAAATGTTTTACTCATCTTGATTTAGATTGCATTTTTCAATAACTCATCTTGATTTAAATTGTTTAAAAACAACTCACTCACTTGAGTTGTTTCAACGCTTTATGAGAAGCTGCCTTTCAAAACGTGAGATGAGCGAATTTTCGCTCAATTTTGAGTTATTTTTTGGCTGACATTTTAAGAGAGTATGGGTTCTGAAAAAAACATTGAAGTCTGCGACTATAATAAAATAATGGATGTAATATGATTAGGCACTTATAAGCATTCTTGAAATTTGAGTTGCACGACCATAAATATTTTTTATAGATTCTTATGTTTCAGTCATTGGAGATGTTTAGAAAGCATCATGCACAGGGGGGAGAATGCTTTCTCCCAAATAATTATTTTCTGCCACTAAATTTTAATGGAATTTCTCGCCATATTTAAACACAGAACAAATACTATTAAAATTTAGTGGTGAGGATCAAACATATAGAATTCTCATCCCTGCGTGTAATGCATAGATGAGAATAATGTAAAAAATATGAGCGATTGATTAAATAACTAATGTCAAATTTCTAAAAATTTTAATGTACGGTACATTATACGTATATCGTATCTATAACATCTATTCATATGTCCAATTTTGAAAAATCAGTTCCACGACATTAAAAGACACATACGCTATAAGACATTTGTGTAACATTATGCCCTAGAACTGGTGGCAGCTTTGCTGCCACCAGTTATGGTGTGATTTTTTTTTCACTTATATAATGGTGTAATTTAAACATGTGTCACTGGAGTAACATTACATATTAGTGTAATGTTACACTGGTTATCTTCATTTATTGTTTTTCCCCCATAAATCTGGTGGAAACTTGACTGCCGCCAACTTTATGGAGTAACGTGGCACAAATGTTTTACAGTGTATGAGTCAATAACTAGATGTGTTTGGATACAGCCACTTAAATGCACTCCTTTTTAAAATAATTCATTTTTCTGAAATTTATTGTACGGATTGCATGATAATTTGTTTTTAGGCTAATTGAAGAGTTTAGAGTTCATTTATTTTATCAGAATTGGGTACTGCTGTGGAAAAAAAATCAAGGTTATAGCTCGTTTTAATGTGTAGATGTCTCCCTAAGCAAATTTTATATGCATCATTTACTTTCAATCGTTTGGAACCAGTAACTTTTTCTTGCTACAATTCTTTACAGAGGTAGTAGAAAGTGTCTATTTTCTCCCACAACTGTACAGCGCTTACTAGGGAACTTCGAGAAGTGTAAGTCACCGATTTTAACGAAAGTGGTATCGTTGTAATGATCTCATTATGAGGAGTAAAAAACTCAATGGAAATACCCTTCGGAAACAAGTTGTTTTCGAGATATCTGACAACTTATGTAACGTAGCTAGTGCATATTTACTGAAGAATAGCAAAAAAAAAAAAAAAAAAAAAAAAAAAAAATAGTTTAGATTTTGACAAAAGTGGTATTGTTGGAAAGATCTTATCGTGAGTAGTAAAAAATTCAAAAGAACTACCCATAGGAAATGAGCCGTTTTCGAGATATCTGATAATTTAAGCTACGTAGCTAGTGCATACTGGGCTAGTGCACGCTGAAAAAAGGACCGCAAAAAAATTGCTGTCTTGATTTTCACGAAAACGATGTCGACGAAAGATATCGTTTTGAGAACTCACTCCGATGGGTAGCTCCATCACTCAATGGAGCTACCCATCGGAAATGAGCCGTTTTCTAGGTATCCGACAATTTATGTAACTTAATGCAGTTTCCCAGTAAATGTACATTAGCTACATGATACAAATTGTTGAATAGCTTGAAAACGTTTCATTTCCGACGGGTGATTGATTCCATTGAGTTTTTTAATCCTCACGATCATATATTTTCAACGATATCACTTTCGTTAAAATCGAGACCAAATTTTTTTGCGGTTTCCTAGTAAGTGTTCACTAGCTACGTGACATAAATTGTTGGATATCTCGAAAACGCTCATTTCCCACGGATGAGATCTTCCCAACGATACCACTTTCGTCAAAATTGGTGGCTTACACTTCTTGCAGTTCCCTAGTCAGCTCTAAAAAATGGTTTTTCAAATATTCATACATAGGTGATTGACTTGATGTTTGCAGTAAGAAAAGTTTGAAATAGTTGAATGAAAATATAGAAAAGAAAATTTTGACAATGCAATATCCCAATATTTTTTTTTACTTTTGTTAGATAGAATGACATTTTTACACTTAAACGCTCTAGATGTTATAAATTGTTTAAAAAGCATGATAGGTCTCTCAATAGTTGTATTATCTAGAATATATTGAACACGTGCTCTTATCTCATAAGTGACAATTTAAATTTGTATCTATAAATTAAATAAAATTTTCTTGCAGATGTTGAAATAAATTACAAATATTTCTGAAACGCCATGATGAATGTCAGTTTAACACTTCAACGGGAATTTCTAATGTAATCTTTTCAGTAATGAACTATAATAATATTTATCATTTAAAAATTTGTTTTCTTTTGTTACTCTTTTGTATGCTGCATTAAACGTCGAACAACTTCCGTGTTTAACTTCAAACTATACGGAGAATGGAAAATAAGGAAATTTATGATTGTAATAAAGTTATCGGTGCCATGTGGCTGGGCACTTGAAACTGTTGTGCACGATCATAAAAGATTCACATGAGTGATGATATATTTAAACGGAAAAGTTTGGAATCCAAGCATATTTTATAAAGGAAAGAAAGGAAAATTGCCTGAAAATAATATTTAAATATTTTATTTAAATGTTTCTATATAATACCAATTCATTCAGTATCACGCATATTGACTTTACAGAAGAAAATTTATAAAAGGAATATAAATTGTATTACAGTCAAAGTTCTATAATCCGCACACCCATAATCCACAATTTTCTATAATTTGCATTATTTTATGAATGTAAACGATGAAATAAATAGTTAAGAAAATTTACAAATTAGTGATCCAAAAATTATTTATTAAAACAAACAATAAAAAAATTTAAAAAATCATAATATAAAACATTCATTTTTTGATAATATAACTGTTTAATTTTATTAACAGTAAAAAACAGATTACAGCATTATGGAACACATGTAATTATTTTTATTTAAATGCACATAAATTTTTTATTAAAATAACTTAAAAAAGACATTTTTGAGATAAACTATTAAATAATTTTTTAGACTTCGTATATATTTTTTCATATTGTACTGATTATAGAATTGAAACACTGTCTAGGAAATAATAAAATGACGCGTAATCCATAATGCTCTATAATCTGCAATATTCCATAATCCACACAGCCTTTGACCCCAACTTGTGCGGATTATAAAACTTTGACTGTATGTAGAAAAAAGTCGCAAGCGACTAGTAAAAAAACCATTTAATTAATAAGATGGGATTGCAAGTACCTGGAATTTCTACAAAGATCCTTCTTTTGTGCAAAAGTATAAACACAAATGTGAAATTTAATATATTTAATTTTTATTTTTCGACACTATGTTAATTTCCGCATCGTTACTTCTTTAGATTTCTCCCGTCTAGTCCCCGCTGCCTTTGGTTGTTTATAGTCCAAACTTTGTCTGGATCCAAACAATGTATTCTGTTGAAGAAATAATTAATGTACTTTGTCAGAAATAATACAAAAATAATTCATGTTCATATTTTTAAATATATAAATTATTTTATCCTGTCCTCCAAGATTCCTTCGTTTTGGGTGCTGGAAAGCACAACGGTAAACCTACAAATAAACCGCTAAAATTGGATTTTTAATTTTTTCCAAAAAGATAGGACTTACAAGAAAGGTCTCCATACGGGCATACTCCGAAATATCTCAAAAACTTATAGAATGTTCTTCTTATGAGGATATATACATTTATAAAAAAAATTTCGGCGGAACCTCCGTACCCTGTCCGTAAAAAAATAATGAAAATTTCGTTATTTGGCGGCGTTCATTGGTTGGCGATGAAAAGCAATTTAAAAAATTTTTTAAATGTCAAATTCATTTTAAAGAAAAAAAGTTTCATGTTCAACTTGTTTAGATAAATTAAAATGTTAGCTTTAGATTGTTTTAATTTAGTTATATTGATATTTATATGCATTTGCATTCAAATTTAGCAATCAAAATTTGAGATTTAAAACTAAATTCAAATTTAAATTAATTAAAATTGTTTCAAAATCAAAGTCCAGTTGAGCATTATCAATTCGACTTTGTTGCTATGGAAACTTCTAGTTTTTATTTTTGAATCAGCTTAAATATATGAAAATAATTTTACTAATAAGAATTTTTTACATATGAAAACATTTTTCCAGATGTAAATTAAATAACTACAGCAACAAATAATATATATATATATATATATGTGTGCAATGTAATATATATATGTATGTATATAATATATTAAACTCTTTCATTAAATTCATTAAATACCTTTACACGGATTCTAAAAATCCAAAAGTTTTCAGTTGCATTAAAATCATTCGCTTTTGCGGGGAGAAGTGCTCCTCACCAAATCGTGTGACACTTTCGTCTTTTCACGCCAAATATTCGAAAGTATTTTTCTTTACATGTTTTCTACTGCAATTCCGCCGCTAATTTTCCCTGATCCTTTATTACATTCATGAGTAGTTAATTTAGCATTTATTTTAAATAAAGTCTGAGTATGCCGAGTATGGATGCCTTCCTTGTTAGTAGACCGATTGCTTTTCAATATTCGAATCGAAATTTAGCTAAATCCATATTTTCATCTGCTAAATCGATGAGACGATTGTCAGTGCTAGAGTGGATAGCTCGAAGGACGTTTCTGTATATTTCTGTTCGTGATTAAGTTATGTACTATTTTTAAGCTTATGTGGAATCTCATTTCATTCATCTCGAATTAAGCAAAATGAGAACATTGATAAACATTGGTACTCAATACTTCATGCACTCAATATGTTTTGGTACTACTCTCTTATCCCTTCGACCAAAATACTATCGCCAAACTATAAGATTAAATGCCAATAATGGATGATCGTGAATGTCAATTCAATGACATTAAATACGATGCACGTGTTTAAAATGCCATTAAGTGGTTTTTATTTCGACTTTTTATTTGTATTTTTATTAATATTCTACTAATTATTTTTTTTTTATTTAAAAGAAAAATTACGTCAATATGTTTAATTTGGCTATTAGTTTGGCGATTTGTATAATTGGCGAAATCGGTTAACGGGATAACAGAGTAGTACCTATATTTCTTGTGTAATCTCTTTACAAAAGAAAACAAAATAGTTATCAATACTGAGCATTTTTTACTTGGCAAAAACTGATAAGACTATGTAAATTTCTGCGGAAACAATCAGGATGCAGATGAACACAGATTATTCCAACTCTAATTATCGAAACACATACTCTTTTAAAACTTCCTGGCGACCGAACGAAAAGAAAAAAAAAAATTATGTTGTTTTTTCTTAAAGCGAAAGAGTGGATCTGGCTACTCAGGAAAGAGCTGTAATTTATTGGATCGTGAATGAGTTGTTTGTCAAATGTTTCACTCATCTTGATTTAAATTGCTTACAAAAAATCGCTAATCGAGTTGTTTCACCTATTTTTGAGAAACTGCCTTTCAAAACGCGAGATGAGCTAATTTCGGCTCAACTTGGGTTATTTTTTGGCTGACTTTTTAAGAGAGTGCAGCTTAGTGAACAGATGCAGACGCGCCAACTTATATGGGCTCGTGCCCACCCAATAATTTTGAATCATAGCGTAAATAAAATCAGAATTTTCATTGTTCAAACTATTTATTTCATTATTATTTCATTATTCATTTTTCTTCTCGGAATAAAATTTATTTTGTCAGTGACCATGTGTTTCAATACTGCGACTAACACTCAAAAATCCGAAATTTCTGAGTTTGACTTTCTTCTAATTCAATTTGTAGTCATGCTCATGATATCATGACATCACAATAATTATAAGCGTCTTTATAAGGAAAAACGCATGAGAATACAATATGATAAAATTGCAACTTTATTAAAACATGATAAGCTTGGCTTAACCCTTTCGGGTCTGGTGTAGTATTAATAGTACGTATCTTTTAATGGAGTAGTGTTTTGTTTTAAGAAATACATTTTCTACGACTTACATGTAGTAATGTTAGCATAATTAATTATTATTTACTTAATTCTCTTTGCGCCGTTTGCGATTCTTTTATTACTTACCCATCATACGTAGTATAGGGTAAATCTTGCAATCGTTTTGAAAATCGAAAAATTTTTTTTGACGGATTTACACGTTTTAGATACTGGAGATTCCGAAAAACATATTTTTAGAAAAAAAAAATTTGCCGTCTGTCTGTAAACGCTCTATCTCCCGAACAAATTGAGATAGAGACTTCAAATTTTGTATGTGCTTACTATGTAAGAATGGGGCGAAGCCTATTTAATATCAGCAAACCTCGATTATCCGGAACTATTTTCTTCGGACTCTCGAAAAATTCGATCTGATGAAAGGTATATAAAAATTATCGAATTTTTTTGTTCTAAGGAATGGACGTAAAAGGCAAAAAAAAAATAAAAAAAAAAATAACACACATTTTGCATATAGAACGAAGTCGATCGGATTATTAGTTGCCGAGATATTTGTAATCCTGTTTTCCACATTCTTCGATTTTTCATGACCCTGTATTTCATTCAAATTTCAATTCAGAGATATATTTTAATTGGAAATGAGACGCTTCATCCGACGCAGTTAATTGTTAGTTAAGAGAATAATTACTTTTTGAGTTATAAGGATGTTTCTTTTACGCAGTTCGGTACTTCTTGAGCAGTTTGGCGATTTATATAATTTGTCGAAATGGGTACATCAGCAGTTCTTTAATATAGCATTACTATGTATATTAACAATATTTAAATTTTGTTTATGAATTGCAGTGCATTGTGTAAATAGTTTTCACATCTTTTATTTTCATGTACATATCCGTGATGGGTAAGTATTACGGTGGCCCCCAACGACTAGTTTTAAACATATATTTTACTCATTAAATTAAAAAAAAAGTTACTTTCCTGAAAGAATCATGTGTAATAAAGCGCAAGAAGTACTAGATAGTTGTAATATCAGAGCAAAATAACAACATTCGTTATTTTTCAGACTATGAAATAATCACGTATAAAAACATTTCATATTTATTTACTTAGAACAGGTGTCACAAATAAAAATTAAATTAAAAAGTTGACATGTTTCGGTTCATTCATAAGAACCGTATTCATAACACATAAAATCAGTAGAAAAACTAAATGACACTGGATATAAATATAATTTAAAAACCCAAAACACAAAACATTGCGCCCCCTATGATCGTGAATAGCCATTGCCACCGCGGCATATAAATATAATAAATTTTGATCATATATTAAATTTAATATGTATAAAATTAATATTAATAAAAGTAGAAAAACTAAATGACTCTGGATATAAAGGTAATTTAAAAACCCAAAACACAAAACATTGCGCCCCTTATGATCGTGAATAGCCATTGCCACCGCGGCATATAAATATAATAAATTTTGATCATATATTAAATTTAATATGTATAAAATTAATATTAATAAAAGTAGAAAAACTAAATGACTCTGGATATAAAGGTAATTTAAAAACCCAAAACACAAAATATTGCGCCCCCTATGATCGTGAATAGCCATTGCCACCGCGGCATATAAATATAATAAATTTTGATCATATATTAAATTTAATATGTATAAAATTAATATTAATAAAAGTAGAAAAACTAAATGACTCTGGATATAAAGGTAATTTAAAAACCCAAAACACAAAATATTGCGCCCCCTATGATCGTGAATAGCCATTGCCACCGCGGCATATAAATATAATAAATTTTGATCATATATTAAATTTAATATGTATAAAATTAATATTAATAAAAGTAGAAAAACTAAATGACTCTGGATATAAAGGTAATTTAAAAACCCAAAACACAAAATATTGCGCTCTCTATGATCGTGAATAGCCAATGCCACCGCGGCTCCCCCTATTAGACTCATCCTTTAAATACAGTAGAATCTCTCTATAACGAAACTCCATACATCGAATTTCTCTATATAACGAATTTTTAATAGGAACGGTCCCCTTTTCGCATGATTACATTAAAAACAGTCTCTATATAGCGAAATATGTATCTCCATATAACGAATTTTTTCATAAATTGGTCTTAATTTATTCAGTTTTAAAAAAGCTTCGAAATCATATGGAATCCATTTTCCATCACTTATTTTTGTTCTATCGTTCAGTGCTGAGTTTTTTTTTTAAATATTACTTTTCTCCTTCTTCTTTAAGTCCAACGAGTTCATCTCACCTCCCACACACCTTTCAACATCCTTCTCAAAACAGAGTTAATTGGATTGTCACATATATAATAGAGGCACATAAGAGAGGCCTTCAAATGGAGGAAAATGTTAACTACAATTTTTCATTCCTTGCTAAAATTTGAGCATTTTTTTTTCTTGAGAGCGTAACAATTTTAAAATCAAAACAACAAAAAATTTCAGATTTCTTCGTCTGAAATTAATGCAAGTCTTCCTCATTTGATTTTCATTAAGCTTTCAAATAAATGTCTGTTCTCTTTTTTTGAAACTGCTTAAATAATTAAGAAATAGAATATTGGGTTAATAGAGAAACATTTCAAATTCTTAATTAAAAAGATCAAAAATAGTATTTGTTCAAAATTTACACATTAAATACAATTTTTAATATCATTCTCTATACATCGAATTTCTCTATATAACGAATTTTTTACTGGAACGATGGATTTCGTTATATAGAGACTCGACTGTATTTATTAAGTAATTCTAACCACAAACTCGGAATGTCATAAGAATAAGAATTTAATTTAAATTAAATTAAATTTTAATTTTGTTTTTAAATTATATTTATATCCAGTGTCATTTAATTTTCTACTGATTTTATGTGTTATGAATACGGTTCTTATGAATGAACCGAAACATGTCAACTTTTTAATTTAATTTTTATTTGTGACACCTGTTCTAAGTAAATAAATATGAAATGTTTTTATACGTGAATGAAAAAAGGTGAAGTGATTTTGTTTTAGTTTTTAGTTTTGAAAAAACGAAAGCTAACAACAGTTTTAATATGAAATAATCGTTAAACACTCATTAATCTATATAGATAGCTAGTGTTAATGTTATTAATATAAAAGTATTTTTTTCTAAAAACTGAAAAAAAAAAATCCGACCCGACAGGGTTAAAATTCTCGTCTTTCATCATCTGTCAACCCTTCAAAGAAAAATAAACTGGTCGCACCATTTTACAAAAATATTTTCGAGCCAACCCAACATCTTTCAAAAGTTTGCGGGACTGAACAGATGCATCAATTCGGAGTAAGGAGGAGAATTACTTTCAGGATGGAGTTTGAAACCGGAATTTTTTAAAGATAGGTGGCATAAAGACTAAAACGGACAATATTACAAAATAATTTAAGACGCTACACTAGAAGACCCGGATGATAATGTAAAGTCTATGGGGGCGTCTTTTTCAAATACCTCGATCAAATTTTAATATTTTTACATGATTTGTTTTCATAGGACAGCTGAGGACAATCTACAACCGGCCTAGTTTTTTCGATTTTGCTTGTATATTTTTTATATTATGATAGTATCCATTTCAGAGCCGGTTTAAACCGCTTATGAAACTAAAACTATGCTAATATGAAAAGAATATAACCCAAATCAAAAAAGTATAAACTAGGCCGGTTGTAGATCGCCCTCAGCTATCCAATGCAAAAAAAAAAAAAAAAAAAAAAAAAAAAAAAAAAAAAAAAAAAAAATCATGTAAAAATATTAAAATTTGAGCGAGATATTTGAAAAGAACGCTCCCATAGACTTTACGTTATCATCCGGGTCTTTTTTTTTCTCCACACGACATTTCGAAAATGAGCAATTTAATGTTTCGTAGAAAATAAAAGCAAATGCTATTGCCCAGAGCCATGTTGGACCGAAACAGCTCTGAAATGATTGGAACGACAGAACAATGCTGATACTAAAAAATAAATAAATAAATAAATAAATAAATGGTAAAGAAAAAGTTTTTAAAAAAGTTTAAAAAAATGCAAAATGACCTATATGTTAAAATATGCAAATACACAAAATGATCTACAGATGGCAGCACTATCAGCTACCAAATTTAAATCTGGTTCAAATTGGAAAGATATTTGTATACACACATAGTTTTTTTTTTTTTTTAATCTATATCTATTCACGACTATAGTCTTAAAAACATATTTTTGTTCATTAAAACGAATTGTTACATATAATAAATATACATCTGAACCATGTTAATGTATGGACATGAATCTCCTTAAAATTGCCTATACCATTGTCTGCACTAACGCCAGTCATGGCAGTTTCAGACTCATTTGCATTTTGAAAAACTCAGTTCTCATTTGTGATTAATAATTAAGTCACAGATGTCATATATGCACCACATTTGCACGTGTTTTTCGATCCACCAATTTGGCATTGCACATTTGTGCCAAGGAGAAGATCCGTTTAAAACGTTTATAATAATTGTTAGAGAAATAAAATGGAAAAAATTAAAGTTTTCAGTAAAATACGCTGATTAAATTACACAATTGCATGCATTCAATATGGCTATTAATATTAATGTTTACGATTTATTGTAAAAATTATATTGACTGTCCCTTTACTTACTAACTTTATTATTTATATCTGTTTATTTATTTATTTTTTACTAAATTCATGTTTACTTACTGATATTTTTTATTTTAATTTTTTAAATTATTTTTTTATATACTACATATATAATTATTTATATCAAACTATCATTTATTTATTTTTATTTATTTTTAAATACAAGAATTTCATTTTTTCAAGTTACTTTATTTTTAAATTGTAATAAAAAATCAAGTGCTGTTATTACATGCAATTTATAACTTATGTTCAAAAACAAAATTTTCGCCAAATTGGGAGGGGGTGAAAAACACGTGCAAATATGGTGCGTATATGACATCTGTGACTTAATTACCTTCACAGTAGACAATATCAAGTTCTTTCTCCTGATTCCATACTTCTATCTAGATATGCGGTCACTCAGAACCCAGGTATATTTTTATCTTCTTTCTATTTTATTCTATCTTTATTATATTTAAATGCTTATATTACGATAAAAGTTTAATTTTAGCCATTTCTAAAATTGCGTTATACGGAAATAGTATTTTGTAAACTTTAGTTTAAAGGAACAAAAGGTCACCGTTGGGTGTGACCATCTCAGAGTGCTTGATCGGTGAATGATCGTCGAAGATGAAGATAAAGCAAATTCCCTAGGTTTGAATAAAATAATTCCATATACATAAAATATATAATATAAACTTTAAAACGTTCAGTTTCACTTAAAAGTCTATTAAAATAATCAAAAAGAGATGCTAATATTTAATTTTATTTAAAATATTATAATACTTTCAAGCCTTAATCAGGCTCTTTATCAGAAAATATTTGTATAAATAAACAAAAATTACTTATAACACAAAAAATGAAAATTTTCAAAATATTTTGTCTTTTAAACAAGCCAAAAATTGCGTTCAGCCATATGTTTTTAATTCCTTATATTTAGTAACTCATCACAACTAAATTTCCCTTTTTTTTCTACAAATTTAATACGTGGCGACCTGCTATTAAAATTGAAATTATTTTCATCCAATACAATTTCACATAAATAATTTCGTTTATATTACTGTGGGAAAAACAACTAGTCATCTTTATTAAGGTTATACGCTTATGAAAGAATGTATTAATAGCTTATTTCTACGATATAACTCAATGCATAAAACGTTCTATCTAAATTACCATAACGGTGCTATAATCAGCCTGCAAAATATATTCTGCGAGCATACGAAATTGATTTTATGGATGCATTTTAAATCCAGAATCTTTCTTCACCTTCTCTATCGATAAAGCATTTTTAAGTCCCTCTCAAGGTAGAAGCTTCAATAATTACCCATTATTATTTATTCATACATATTTCTCGAAAATTGATTACAAATAGGAATTCATTTGCAAGCATTACGTGAGATAAAAATCGATGAAAAATCTTTTTTTTCTAGTTCTCCCCAGCGAAAATGAGTGATAAGACAAAAAACACAGGTTTATCATCATTTTTATGACTACATAGATTTATTGGGGTTTTTTTTATTCAATAATTCATTAAAATTAAAGCCCCGTTTGCTCATGCATGTTTTATGTTTCAACTTTAACACATCATTTGAATGATCAAGAAGCATGAAATTATATTGAATCAATTAAGTATTTAATTTTTTAGACTTATCCAAGTTTTAAGCTTTATTTATAATTTGTTAGTAACTGATAAAAATGCAATTATTATTAATAAAACCCGATGAAGATAGTGTGATAAATATTTAATACGCGTATTTATGTTTATAAAGAAAAAAAATGAAAGAAGAATAAATGTATTTAACAATCTATTGCTCAATAAAAAAAATACGAGGTGTCTGTAAAAGATTAACTGTCTCAATTATAAGTTTTAATAGTAAAAATTGTAAGCTAGGTGTTGGTTCATATTGCCTATAAAAAGATCTCAAATAAATATATATAGGACAGTTGCACCATAAAATTTAAGTATTAATAATAACACATTGCTCAGTGGTGCACAAAACAGGAATTTTAATATACATTTGTACATATTAAAATAAAATAAAACTATCAACGTTTCGCGCCGTCTTCTGCGGGCGTCTTCAGGAAAATATGAAATGGAAGGACTACGTTTGCATCTTGTTCGAGAGATAATATTTCTACTAAATTAAAAACTAAATGAATTAAAAATTTAAAAATGTTGCCAACTACACGGGAGTAAAAATTAAAATATTGCAAGGAAATAAAAATTTTAAGGTTTTATGATGTTATGCCATAATTTTGGTACAGTTTGGTATTTTTGGTATAACATAAAACTTGTCGCCATTCCTCCTCCATATTTCATTGACCTCGTTACAGATAAAATCGACAAAATTCCAATAGATCAAAAATCTGGTATTTATGAAATCCAAATCACTTTTTCTAATAATCTTAAAAAAGTCTACATCGGCATGACAACGCGGAAACTTTTAATTAGAATTAAAGAACATCGCAGAGATATAGAACAGAATACTGCCCTTGCTCGCTTCTTCTTGGCGAACAAGGGTTGCCATATTAATTTTGAGGAAGCCAAAATCATAGTTCCATGCAATAACCCAGTTCAAGGTAAAATAAGAGAATCCATCGAAATCATAGCACGAGAAAATAAACCATGTATTTATCCTACAATATACCAAAAATATGGCATAACATCATAAAACCTTGAAATTTTTATTTCCTTGCAATATTTTAATTTTTACTCACGTGTAATTGGCAACATTTTTAAATTTTTAATTCATTTAGTTTTTAATTTAGTAGAAACATTATCTCTCGAACAAGATGCAAACGTAGTCCTTCCATTTTCCTGAAGACGCCCGCAGAAGACGGCGCGAAACGTTGAAAGTTTTATTTTATTTTAATATATACTAATGTATATTAAAATTCCTGTCTCTGCACCACTGAGCAATATGTTATTATTAGATCTCAAATAGATTCAGATAAGCATTTGCGCATGTATTGCTTTCTTATTAAGTGCTACATATGCAACATGGCGATACATGAATATTCTTCTCGTAAATCGATTAGGAATGTCAATTTATTTACAAACATTATGGGAGGTAAAAGAAATCGATGAAAAATCTTTTTTTTCTTTCGCCCCAGCGCAATAGAGGGGATACGACATAAAACGATACGACATAAAACACGGGTATATCATCATTTTCTTCACTACCTAAATTTGCTGGTTTTGTTAATCAAAAATACATTAAAATAAAATTTACCTCATGCGTGATTTACATTTCATTTTTTACACACGTCATTTGGATGAATGGAATACATTTAATAAATTGCTTAATTTTCTAGACTAATCTATGTTTTAAACTTTATGTAGGATAGATTAGTAAGAGACTGACTGATAACAATGCGGTTGTTATTAAAAGCATCTATTTGAGATAATGTAAAAAATATTTAATACATATATAAATAAAAAAAAAAATCAATAAAAGATCGAGGTATTTAACAGTGTGTTGAACTATATCAATATAACATATAAATGATACATATCAATATATACATATCATACAATCAATATATACATATCATACATATCAATATATACATATCAATATAACATATATAAATCTAAAAAAAATCCATAAAAGATCGATGCATTTAACAGTGTGTTGAACTATAACAGAAATACAGGGCGTTCATAAAAGAAACTACCTGTTATAAAGTTTAATAGTGTCAATTGTAAACTTTGTAGAACGAGTTCAAGGAAATATAAAGTCACTCAAACAGCTTTCGATAAGCTCATGCGAAGTAATGCTTTGACACTAACTCGCTTATACCCTGTTCGCACTGAGAAAGTTAAGTCACTTAACTTGAAGTTTTTTGAAGCGGTCGTACCCGGAATCAGAAGATTCTTGCTTAAGCAAGTTTCTGAAACTTGCTCAAGTGAGCTTGCTCTCTTAACTATGAGTTCAGTGGAAATCTGCCTTCTGAATATTTAATTATTATTTCTGAATTATAGAATATTTAAGTCTGCTTATTAAATTAATGAATTTGAGTCCTACAAATAATTATAAACCATTTCAAGTTGTTATTTGTTTACTCCAGTTGCTTAACACGTGTGTTTGGGAGGTGTTTTTGTAATCAAAGGCCGAAAATGGAAAATGTTGAACCTGTTATTTCCTCCCACAAAATAAATTAATTTTTTAATTGAAATAAGCCAGGATAATTACTGTATAAATAAAAAAGTTAAAAGTTGCAGTTACAAATTTCAAAACTTATGCGCATGCTCAGATGCCAGTTTGACCAAGTCACTTACAATGTTTAGTAAATGCGAACAGGTGAAGCCTAATTTTGGGTATGCCGCTTCAAAAAATTTAAGTGGCTTAAAGTTAAGTGACTCAACTATCCCAGTGCGAAAAGGGTATTACAGTACCACATACGGGAAATAGCGATTCCCTCAGCGTAAAGCGTTAATATGGGGCTGAAGATTTAAAATAAGTAAGAGCCATGCGATTCTTTCCATTGAGGCTTTATAAAAGATCGTGTCTGCGTTCCCCTGCTACCTAATGATTTGCGAGAGTTGAGACACAGGATGAATACAATTTTTCCAAGACTTCGGATATGTTAACCGAAGTTTGCTAAGAAACTGACTTTAAGTTAGACGTGTGCCGTACCACTAAAGATACACCTATTGAATATTTGTACATAAGCATAGGTTAGTTTGTATTCAATTGGATAGGTTTGTGCACTCTTAAAACGAAAAAGTGGATTTGGCTTCTCAGTAAAGAGCTGTAATTTTTTCGATCATAAATGAGTTGTTTTTCAAATGATTAAATCTTCTTGATTTGAATTGGTATTTTAAATAGCTCAATTTGATTTAAATTGCTTAAAAATAGCTCAATCACTCGAGTTGTTTCAACTCATTTCGAGAAGCTACCTTTCAAATCGTGAGATGAGTCGATTTCGGCTCCACTTGAGTTATTTTCTGGCTGACTTTTTAAGAGAGTAGTTTAAATTAAACTCTTTTAATAGACCATTGAAGCAGGGCATTCTTTTATGGAATACACTGCACAATGAAACAGTCTACCTAATAATACTTATTATCCGCCGATAGATAACACAGTTTCTTAAAGTAACATTTCAAGGGACACAGCGTTACCACAATGGGCATCTTACTTACTAAACTGTATAAAATTCCATTCCATAGTACCGATATAGGCAGGATGTTTGTTATAATTTTTATTAAGTGCCTATCTAATGCTATCTTATTTAATTTATCTAATCCTAACTAAACATTTAATTAAGCGATTATCAAATTCCTATCAAATGCATAGTATGAATAAATGTCATGAAGGATACAACAATACAGTCGAAGCTTTATCGATTTTATAATCGAAACTGGGTGGCTTTAATCGAAGAAGCCACTCAATCGAGCAGCCATATAACGCTCACGGGATAGCTCCAGATTCTGGCAGATGAAATGGGTGCATGAATCTGTTGAATATACATTAAAATTAAATCATAATTAATCTATGCTAAATAAACATGATGTCTGCTGAATTTACGTGCACCATTTCATCAGTTAGAGTGGCCACAGAATTTGTAATACCCAAAGATTGACAAACATCTTTAAAAAAATGCAAGACATTTTTAAAATTGTATGTTTCATGACGCAGAAATATAAAAAAAAATTCTCAAGCCAAATTCTTTTTTCGTGTATATATTAAGGAAAGTAAAAAAATAATACAAGATTACATGGTGAATAAAATAAGCTTAATTAAGAGATTATTGTCATTCTTTTTTTTTTCAAAAATATTTCAAGTGAATTATACAAACTTGTAATTTAAGTAAAGAATTGTTAACGTATTTCACGCTAGTTACGGATCAAGGCATATTTGCATACTTTCTAAAAGATTTAAAGGCATATATTTGTGATATATTGTGAGGCCAAAGCAACATCAATATTATCAGTAGTACATTCTTGATGCACATTCATATCGTAGAAACGTCGATTAGTTGAGTGTGTCACATTTTTAACCAGATAATGCCACCAATATTATCCTTCTCAGTCCAGATGTCGCCTGGAGGAGACATTAAATAACACCTTTTAAATTAATTTAAATCCTTCCAGAATTCATAAAATTACTTTTAGTTATTTTTAATAAATGCGCGCACATTATCAGCATCGATATACAGACTTCTATATCTTTGGAGATATCTCATAATCATTTTATACTGGTTTTTGTGGTCGCTATTAATGTTTGTCGCAGGACTGAATAGGTTAAACCAAGAGAATAATTGAAATTACCTTGGCAATTCCAGAATAATAATCCTGTTAGAATGTTTTTAGAGAATGCTTTTTGTAAATGTTTTATAAAACACTTGCAAAAATATTTTTTAATATAATACAGCGAAGAAATTTACCTTTCTTTCCATACCAAGTTTCTAAGTTTAACATATAAATAAAAATATTTTTAGAATATAATTTTTTTTGTGCACAAATAATAATAATTATAATAAATCTTTTTATTGAAAGCATATACAGCCATCATCATTATACTACAAATATATATAATTTATTTTCTAGACATCAGATGCTATAAGATATCAAATATTTCTTCTTTATAATATTAGTAGAAGTATGTTAATTTGCAAATGGATTGAATTTCTTCTTCAAAAAAAAAAAATGTTCCAAATGTACTTACTGAATTTTCTAAATATACTTTAATGGTATCAAGTAACATTTTTAACGTCATTTTATTTACGAATACCTTATTATTTTCATTCTCGCAATGTCTGTAAAGTTGTTTAAAAAAGATTTCCTTTTTATAAGTTGAAATCTTATATGTATTATTCAGAGTTTTTAAATAGTTTTCGTAAAATAGTAATGAGTATTTGTGCAGGTACTTCTGAAAAAAAGATTTTATTTCACATCCATCCGAAGAATTTATTTCCCTAAAACTAAATATTTGTTTTAAATTCAAATTCTAGAGAAAAGCAAATAACATTTCATCTCTTCTTAAAAAATTTTGCCGTTTAATAATTTATTTGAGGTAGCTTCTATCTACTCAAACATTTTTCTTCAAACAAAGAACAAAAACTAATAAGGAATTGTGTATTTTCAATATATGATCTAGAATGATTTTAGTTGCATTAAAAAAAACACTATACTACTTTAATAACTGGAATACTTTATGATATACCGGGTGATCCAAAAGCCAGGACGTTTGTTTGTTTCTTTGTATTTATGTCGGCCAATTATTTACGCTGTGGGATATAGGCCCTAAGGGGTGGGATGCTTTCCGTGGGGTCTTTCTAAGGGAACCTAACTCGTACTTACGCAAGGTTCGAAGGATAACTCCACGGATAACTCCAAACGGTTAGGCCGACGGTCGCGATCAAAAGTCAGGACGAATTTTAAAAACGAATAATTCGAAAACGAATCAAGGTACAAAGATACGGTTTGCACAAAACGGATAGAAGAGAAACCGGGCTTTGTGTGGCTACGAAAAAAATAGTTCTATTGACATTCAACAGATGGCGCTGTCGGGTTTCTGACTTGCATGCGCGACGGGGACTCTAAAAACTTACCTTATGTAAGATTAAGCAGCACCTCCTATTGCTCTGCCTGTGTAACGCATGCCACGCTCAATATTTCGGGAAGGATCACATTATCAATCGCTACTTTAATCACGCATGGCCTCCAGGAAATACATATAAAAGGATGACTGATAAACTTAGAATGAAACATACCGGGTGATCCAAAAGTCAGGACGAACTTTAAACTAGTCGTTGGGGGCCACCGTAATACTTACCCATCATGGATAGGCATATGAAAAAAGAAACATGTGAAAACTATTTATACAATGCATTGCAATTCCAAAACAAAATTTAAATAGTGTTAATATGCATTAGTAATGCTCTATTAAAGAACTGCTGGTGTACCAATTTCGACAAATTATATAAAACGCCAAACTACTCAAGTAGTACCGAACTGCGTAAAAGAAACATCCTTATAACTCCAAAAATAATAATTCTATTAACTAACAATTAACTGCGTCGCATTAAGCGTCTCATTTCCAATTAAAATATAACTCTGAATTGAAATTTGAATGAAATACAGGGTCATGAAAAATCGAAGAATGTGGAAAACAAGATTACAAATATCTCGGTAACTCATAATCCGATCCACTTTGTTCTATATGCAAAATGTGTGTTATTTTATTGCCTTTTAAGTCCATTCTTTAGAACAAAAGCATTCGAAAATTTTTATATACCTTTCATCAGAACGAATTTTTCGAGAGTCCGAAAAAAATAGTTCCGGATAATCGAGGTTGCTGATATTAAATAGGGTTCGTACCATTCTTACACATTAACTACATACAAAATTTAAAGTCTCTATCTCAATTTGTTCGGGAGATAGAGCGTTTACAGACAGACAGACGGACGGCAAATTTTTTTTTCTAAAAATATGGAATCTCCACTATCTAAAACGTGTAAATCCGTAAAAATATTTTTTCGATTTTCAAAACGATTGCAAGACTTATCCTATACTACGTATGATGAGTAAGTAAAATGAATAATTCGAAAACGAATCAAGATGCAAAGACACAGTTTGCACCAAAAGGATGGAAAACAAATCGGCTTTTGAGTGGCAACGAATAATATCGCTTTGTTGGCGACCAACGGCATCACTAGCAGCACTTAAAGATGCCATCCGCCAAAATGTGTCTGCCTTAACGCAAGAAATGTTACTCCATGCTGTCAACGGTGAAGTGCCTTGTCTCACAGCTGTACTTCTGAATGATAGACAGCACATTGAACATTTACTGTGGTACTAATTAACTGTAATTAAGCTGAATTGTAAGTTGTCAACATTTTTTTTCATTTGTAAATCATCTATTGGTGCATTAAATCACTATATCGTCATCTGTTCGTCACCGACAGAACTATTTTTTGTTGTTGCCACACAAAACCCGGTTTCTTATATTTTCCGTTTTGTGTAAATCTTATCGTTGTATCTTGATTCTTTTTCGAATTATTCATTTTTAAAGTTCATCCAGACTTTTGGATCACCCTGTACTTTGATACTTTATATATGTGCTTAAAATAAATAAAATTTCATTCATTTTACACAAAATAATGTTTTAATTTATAAAAACAAGCTTTTTAAAAAATGCAGTAAATAAAACAAATTTTGTCTTGACCAAAAGATAAATAATCATAGACGCAGAAAATATCAGCCATTTTAACAATTTCAAATTTCTGTTTTTATTATTATTTTTTTAAGATTTACTTTTGCTCAAAAACTATTATTTCAATTCAGTTTATTTACTTTCAGTTTATTTACATTTAAAATTGGGTTTAGGAAACAATAGCCGTTTTCTCGAATAAGTATTTTATGTGTACCAAAAAATATATTTTTTGTTTTTCTGTCAAAAGTTTTCAATAAACAAATTTTTAATATTTCTTTGTTTTTTTTAACAGCGTCCTTTGCTATTCGAGAATAATAAGAGTATGTAATTAGTGAAATAATAAAATATTGTCTTAGCTATACTTTTCCATGAAAAGGAAAACTGCATATTAATTTTCTTTTTACGAGTTTACCTGAAAAACTCTAATTTAAGAAAAATAAATATATAAAAAAGGGTTTTATTGGAGAAGCATTTTTTCTATTCACATTGAAATGATATTTCTTTGACTAATAAATATATTCATTTGAAAATAAAGTATATATTATACAGGGTGGTCATAAAAAACTTTGCCGATGTATGGAGCTCTAGTGGCGAGTCCGTTCAACCGACATGAGGTGAGATTTTATATATAGCTATTCAGAGGTTTGATCTCAAGATTTTGTAAACGGCAACAAAATAGTGCTATAGGGATAGGCAACAAAATAGTTACGGTTATAGGTACAGAAAGTCGAAATTTTTTAATGGCAACGCCAATTTTTTTTCATCGCAAAATGCTCAGCGCATGCGAAAATCCTAAAGAGAGTTGGAACGGCACGGGTATCGCAATAAACGAACGCGTTATGATCACACAAAAACAGCTCTGCGAACACCCCCCACACACATACCACCAAAAAAAAAAAAAAAAAAAAAAAAAAAAAGAAAAAAGAAAAAGAAAAAATTAAGATCGGGGCGCACAGAGGAAATTTGCATATGGCAAAGAGTCAGTACATCAATCACTGATTAAAACACAAATCGGAAAAAAGAAAACTTTTATTTTTAATACGCATTTTTCTCATGGGCGCCGTCACACACATTGCATGCGGAAATCTGTGGACAAAACAGCCGAACGTAACACCGCATGAGGAATGTTTACAATCTCGCGTTTGATAGAATCTTTCAAATCCGGCAAAGTTTGCGGATTGCACATGTTCACTCTAAATTTGAGATATCCCCAGAACCAGAAATCCATCGGACTAAAGTCGGTAATCGCGGAGGCCACTGAAATGGAAAATGGCGTGAGGTGATATGGTCGCCAAAATGCTGTTCCAGGATCCTGCGAATGCGAACAGATTTCGCTATATGTGGAAGTGCACCATCTTATATCCAAACGACGTCATTCAGTACATTTCGCTGTAGCAATTCTGGTAAGACGTAATTTTGCAGCATTCCCGCATAGCGGGAGCCTGTTTCAGAAAAATTTACAAATCCCGCTGGTGTCACTTCCTCAAAGAAAATACGGCCTGAGAATAATTGTGATTTCAATGCGGCATCGCACAGTAACTTTGACGTTGTGTAAAGGTAATGGTGCCACAGCGTGCGAATTCATGTCTGCCCAGTGCACACAACTTTTGGTGTTGACGTTGCCAGTTAAGGTGAAATGTCCGTCCATAAAATCCGAAATGACGAGTCGTTATCGACATCATATCGGATAAGAAATTCATCATCAAAGTCTATACGTTGTTGATGATCCTTCAATTCCAACATCTAGACGCGCTGGTGCCGATAAGGAAACATGCGGATTACAGAGCGCAGTAGCTTTAGGACCGTTGATTTCGGTATATCCAATACACGAGATGTACCTCTTGCAGTTTGCATGTGTCCTGTAGTCGCTATGTGAGGCACTCCAGATCGCGGTCTATCTCAGGTGCAGTCAGTTTCTTCTAATTTCTTTACTAAATCCCGAAGAACTTGCTGGCAACATGGGCCACGTATTTGGCGATGGCTTTGACGGTAAACACAGAAGGTTTTCACTGCATTTATCTCATTTTGATCAAAAAGTTTTAAAAATTGACCAATATATTTCGCTGGATGAGTCATTTCATCGGTTTGGCCGAGCTCCTGGATGAAGAATTAACATTTCCTTCCCACTTTTTATCTGTTTTTTACGATCACTATCTAGAAAATGGCATTTCTTGATTGGTGTTTTGCCTCTATCATATGCAAATTTCCTTCGTGCGCCCTAATCATGTTTTTTTTTTTTAATTTGGCCGTTTACAGAGTTGTTTTTGTGCAAGCATAACGCGTCCGTTCATTGCGAACACGCATAGTTTCAGCGCTCTTTAGGGTTTTCGCATGCGCTGAGCATTTTGCGATGATAAAAAAATGGGCGTTGCCATTTGAAAATTTCGAGTTTCTGTAGCTATAACTGTAACCGTTAGCACCAATTTGTTACCGTACACAGAACGCAAAGCTCATACCTGTGAATAACTATATCTGGCATCTCTTCGCGATCGGTTGAACGGACCGCCCGCTAGAGTTCGATATATCGGCAAAGCTTTTTTTATGAGCACCCTGTACATTTTAACGTGTCATTAATCGCTACTATGTTCGCGTAAAAATTAACATAAATAAAAAAAACAGTATTTTTTAGACAGATACTGCAACCATCAAAAGTATTTTTAAAAATCATAATTTATATCAATAGAATTTTTAATGTGTTTTAATAGAGAATCCCTTCTACAAACAATCAAATGTTTCTTCTTTATATTATTACTAAAACTATTTTAATTGTTTTAATATTTTTCCTAAAATTTTTTCAAATTATAAATATTGAATTCTCAAAAATATGCGTTTAAGATATCAAATAATATTTTTATTACCACATTGTTGACAAATGTTTGAATTATTTCATTCTAGCAATTTCGACAAAACCGCAAAAAGTTTTTTTTACAAGCACAAAACATGTATTTATTATTCGGCATTAAAACAAAACGTTTTAACAGTATGTTAATGAGTATTTGTTTAGCATCTGCAGAAAAAGTCTATTTCACGTGAGTTTAAAGAATTTCATTTCCGAAAATTCAATATTTGTTTTAATTCTGCTGAAAGGTATTTCATCTGTTTAACAAAAGATTTCATTTGAGGCAGCTTCTATCGATTCAAATTTTTCGAAAAATACAACAAAAGCCTGACAGAAACATGAACTTTCAATATTTTATCTAGTAAAATTTTGATCGCATTAAAAAAAAACAGCTTGGTGTTGATCAGTTGTGATTTTTAAAAAGTGGATTCTTATGGTTGTAATTTTATTTGTGGATTATATTTATGAATAATAAAAGAAGTTTCTTCTATTATGGATCAAACACATTTTTTCTTTATTTTGATAAGGCATACGTTTTGTTAAATCGAAGCAAATAATAAAACTTTTCATGTAGATCAAAAGGTAAATATGTATATTGCATGCAAAAAAAGTATTGAGCTGTTTTAACACTTTTAAAATTTCTATTTTTAAATAGATTTCCTTTTACTTAAATAGGATTATTTTAACTCATTTTATTTATATTAACTTAAAAAACAATTTGGAAACCAATTACTTAATGTTTTAAAATTATTTTAAGTGTACATAAAAGGGATCTTTGTTGTTTGTCTTTCTGTGAAAAGTTTTTTAAACACAAATCCATAGTATTTCGTTTTTAACAAAGTACTTTATGTTTGTTAAAATGATATTTAATTTCATACTGGGGGTGTTGCCTAGCAACCAAAATGTATCAAATTATATCAATATATAAAAAGTTTTCTGTGTGTGTGAAAAAATATTCTTTTGTTTTTTGAGCTGTGATTCAAATGTTTTTTTTTTCTTTTTTCTTTTTTTGAGAATATACGTCAAAAAAATGTGGTTTATAATTGAGTTGTTTTAATAATTATCTGTGTTCGAAAGGAACTGAGACGTGATTCTGCGTAAAAGTAAACTGTCTTTGAAACGAGAGATGTGAATTTGATTTTGTGTTGAGTAAAAAATTTATAAAAATTTCGAAAATTGGATAATCCACTTTGCGATTCAAAAAATGCTGTAAAAGAAGGTAAAGGTTGATAAATCTAGGAAAATATATGCAAAATTAAAGATGAAATCCTTCCCATCTGCTTTTCTAAAAAGCATTCTTTAGAAAGTTCGCTTGCTTACTAATCAAATGTAATTTCATGCTTACTGATCAAACAAATTAAACACAGAATAGAAGATTAGTTGATGCTCTTATCACATATTTGTTGTTTACCATTACATACTCAATACTTAAAGAAAAAGAGTTTGATATCGATTTTTTATTATCGTACTTAGAGCTTGCAAATGAACACATATTTGCAATCAATAAAAGCGAACAATATATAAATAACTAATTATAAGATCTCTACGCTTTGAGAGCGTGATATAAAAATTTGAATTATTCACAAAGCGTGAGAAAGTTTTCTGGGTGAATGGCGAATAAACACAACCAGTTACGCATGCTTAAAAATAAATATGCGTAACTTTTTTTTTTTTTTTTTTTTTTTTAGTTATGAAAATTTACTAAGGGAAATTGATGAATTCGCTTTTCAGCAAATGTAATCGATTCATGCCTTTGTGATGTAGAATTGTTAGATAAAATAAAGTAGATGTAATTTACTGCTTTATTAAAAGATTAAATAAAATTACACAGCTAAAAAAAAAATAATAATTTTTTTTCGCTAAACTATATCAAAGTGATTTTAAGGACAATTTAGTAGTAAGTTATTGTTTCCAATGAGATATTTTCTATCTGGTATTTCATCATATATAGTTATTTTGTTTCTACAAACAGTCTAAATTCAGATAAAATTATTATGGATAATTTCTTAATTCACTATATACGAGAAGATAAATCTACACTATTCAAATTACGAAATATGTTGCTTCATTAAATCACATTTAGCCACTATAAGAAGAGATTCAATTAATTAATGTTTTAACTCGTCAGAATTTTTCGTATCATTGTATTTAATGCAATCTACAAATACATATATATGTATGTATGTATATATATCGAGTCTTCTTTATTGTATATATTGTAAAACTGGCAGAATATGTAACATGTTTAATAAAAATTTTCCTATTAAAATTTTCCTAACTTTATATCTGATATAATTGTCCATGATACTAGAAAAAATGCATAAATTCTCATATTTAAACTCTAATATTCTATTTATTGTTTTGTGGGATACAGTCTAATGACCAGACATTGCGTATTCACAATCTCGTACCCTTTACATTTACTGCATTACGTATTATAATTTAGAAGGATATTAATTACGCAAAAGTGAAGATAATAAATTAGTAAATCTCTTTAAATGTAAACAGCTGCATATTAGTAAGGGCATCGCATTTAATTAAGTATGGGTCCGGTGTGTCACATAATACGCCTTTTAAGACGCTCACTCGCTAAAATTAATTTCCGTCGTTGAGAGTTTGTTAGACTAGGCAAGTAATTACTCATGTTTTCTATCGCGTTATGATTATATGCTAAGAGCATGCATGTCATCAGACCCTATTCTTTTCAAATTTTTTAACCATTCCTTTTTTATTTTTGTTAAATTACATATGACATTTTTCGAGTTCATTTAATAATTTAGTTAAATCATTCAATCAAACGATGAAAGTAGATAATCACTTTTCTTACTCAGTACAATATGTGTTACAGTACTTACAAATCAGAAAAGTATTTAAAATTATAGATAGATTCTCATAAATAACATTTAAGGAAGCATTCGAATTCCATACACTAAATTACAACATTTACAATCAAAAATACAAAATTCCTCATTATTCTTTGTATTGCCGTTTTATTGAAAAATATCTACAATACATATATAAAACAATACATATAATGATGTTCAGAGTTCGCATGTATATTTCTAAATCAATGTAATATTTTAATCATGCTACAAAAGAAAAGATATTTATGCAGATAAGCTAATTTTTCGTGCTTCGGTTTAAGTGAAGCCATATTTAATCAGTACATATTTAAATTTGAAATTGCAGGAGATTAAAAGTATAACTTATATAATTTGTGAATTAAGTGAACGAACTATTTCCTTGACGATGTCCTGTATGCGCTCTATTCCAGTACCACTATTTTCAAATAATAATTTGTAATTTTATAGAAGAGAATCTGCAATGTTCAAGATGAAGATTACAATTTGAAAACAGTAATACCCCAAAACAAAAATCCATACTAATCTCAAAGGTTATCTACAACGTTATCTCGTCAACTACCAATTAGAAAATTCGGTACAACTCTGTTATCCCGTCGACGAATTTTGCCAAATTATACAAATCGCCAAACTAATAGCCAAATCATACATATTGACATAATTTTTATTTTAAATAACGAAAAAATAAATAATTAGTAGAATATTAATAAAAATTCATATAAAAAAAGAAATAAAAATCACTTAATGATATTTTAAACACGTGAATCGTATTTAATGTCATTGAATGTGACATTCACGATCATCCATTATTGGCATTTAATCTTATAGTTTGATGATAATTTTTTGGTCAACGGGATAACCTGGTAGTACCGAAAATTCATTAACTAAATAAATTAAAAGAATTTGAAATCATTTTGAAAGAAAGTTGGTTTAAACTTTAAAGCATATATGAACACGTTTTGTGGCTTTAGTTTGTTTATCCGTCTATCCTACTGACTGTACTCTAACTTACGTAAAAAGTCTCACATTGCCTCGTAAAACGTATATGGCATTGATATGTGTAGGGTTCTATGACAAATTACCTATTGAAAACTAAATATGTATAAATTATAATTCATTCACAAGGGCTCTAAAAATACTTTCTATGGTGAAAATTTGTTTGATGTTTTTTTTTAATGCTATTAAACTAGTTTGAAAGAAATTGAAATTCATGTATATCATTGAAGTAAGCCAGAAGATTACTACTATAGAATATGGTGTGGTGAATGATACTTATTGCTCATTTACAGGGATATACAAAATAGTACAGTTAAAGTATTGTTTCTGAGAAAAAAAAATATTGGAATTTTGTTTTCAGTTGTGGTACGCGTTTTTAGTTTTAACTGAATTTTTTACTTGTTACAACGTGTGTATAAGTTCAAAGGATGCTATGCTCAAAAGAATTCGAATACATTGCCATTGAGTGACAAAAATTTGAAACTTTCGTACGTTGCTGTACTGCACTCTATTTTCGCTTATGCTGTGGTATATACAACACACTAGACCATATTTTGGAATGAACAAAAACATTCGGATGCATTTATGACACCAGATGGTAATTGTTGAAATCAGGTTTTTTAAAATGTGTTAATCGTTTTTTAAATAACGTTCTTTACAGTTAGGATTTTTTGCCGTGAAAATTTCTTACAGTATTTTGGCAATATTTGAAAGTGTTTCATAATATATGCTTAAGTCATTCTTGTTGTTTCTTGTTCACTTTTTAATCAAAACCCAACCATAGAAAAAAATTCTCCAAATAGTCCACTCTTTGTCACTCAGAAATAGTAGTGATTTAATCTATTTTCTCATATCATGATTATTGCGACATCGAGCAAATAAAAGGTATTTTTTTAACCCTGAGGGAGATTATTTTCTGTAGAAACATTTCCCCTTTAATTAGTTTATCTTTCCGGATGTCAAGTGAACGATCTTGTGAAGACTTCGTCTTCCGCATTAATTTCAACGAACTTGGGTGTTAGAGACTTGCACAAATAGATTATATTTTTATCAATGTTTTGATTAAGCGAAAATAAAGATGCCGATAAATCGTATTAGCTGAAAATTTTCGAGTGTTTCTTTATGGTTAAAGATAGACTTTTGCTATTAGTATTATTTTATTTGGGCACTTTAATGAATTATTTTAAGTCACTCAGCAAATGATAAGATTTTTTAAAGATGAAAGATAGTATTTTCTATCGAAATATTTTTCATCTTATTAGTTTAGCTTTACAGATATCAAGTAAAACATTTGCCAATACATTGTCTTCCTCAGCTTATATATTACAGAATTGTAGAAATAAATTACATTTTTATTGCCTGTTTTGTGATTAGACGGAAGTAATGTAAATATTGCGACATTGGAAAATATGAAATTTAGGCATTATAACTGATAGGTAAATGTTAACCGATATACAGACTAAGACATTTTTTTCAAACAGATTATTCATTAGTTGTAACATAAAACAAAAAAGTAACTCTGACATTTTTTTTTTGTACCCAAAACTTGTATAAATTATTAGGGATATTTTGTAAAAAAGGCCATTTAAAAATGATAAAACAATCAAAAGAAATTTTTCAATAACCAATTTATTTTCAAATTATACATTCATTTCAGGGATATTTTGTAAAAAAGGCCATTTAAAAATGATAAAACAATCAAAAGAAATTTTTCAATAACCAATTTATTTTCAAATTATACATTCATTTCTCTTTTTTTAACACACTTGCCAAGTTTGTTTAAAAATTCAGAGAGGGGGAGGGGCAAAACTTCCCTGCCAAAACAGTCGAATGAAGCTCGGGTCTGAGTTGCAGTGAGGGCCTTGCATTGTCAGGAGTAGGAAAATTCACTCTGCCAGCATGTGGTGTCTTTTGTTCGGAATTGAACAAAAAACGTATCACTGATAGTCCAGTCATTATAGTAAGTTCACCTCGGAATTCGAGATACAAAGCTGTAAGTCTGTAAATACTTGTATATTGACACCCTAAAAGTTGTCTCAAAACCTACATATGGTAGGGTGTACGCAACTATTAAATTCCAAGGTCAAAGGTCACAAAAATCGGTTTTTTGCGCTTTTTTTGTAAATATCTCATTTTCTATAGATTTTTTGCTATTTGTATTTATTATCAATATTGTAGAATACAAAATTCTCTACAAATTTTGTTTGAAAACATTTTTCATACGTCGAACCGTTTTCCAGATAGAGGGCAGAGAGCGCGCGGTCACAGCATCACTTCAGGTCAAATGGTGCCTCCGGTCGAAAACGCGCCATATATAGTTGATGAACTATCGATAAATCAATGATTATAAATATTTATCAATTTTTATCAGCTATTATATTATATTTTATCTTTTTCTTTATGCATTGTATAGTATAGTTACGATTAGAGTCTATGAAGAAGATCACCGGCTTATGATTTAATGAAATAAAGTTGAAACGTTCCGAAAAAGAATGCCGGTTTCCTGTGTTAACAAATCTGTAAAAATAAATTATTGTAAAGTTGCAGTGGCTCCATTATTACTCTTCCAAAGAATTACTGTCAGCAAACAATTTGAAAGTAATGTTGAGGAATATCTTCAGTATGAATTAAGTCCGTATCCAACAGCTCTATCTGATAATGATGGTATGAGAAAAACAACAAAATCGTCATTGTATGACAACATGAGCTTAATTGATTTTTTTCTCAATGAAAATAATGTGACATTCATTATTGATGGCGGATTTCTTCTTCATAATGTTGTATGGAGCAGAGAAGATACTTTATCTATTATTTTTGATAAATACATTAATTATTTAAATAGGCATTACAGTTCCAAAATAATTCTTGTATTTGACGGATATTCAGACTACAGTAAGAACATAAAAGCTATGGAGCAGCAGAGAAGTGCTGCACTTTCAAAAACGTATAAAGTCTGTTTAGATGAAACAATGGTTGTACCAGTTACTCAAGAAAAATTCTTATCAAATCGGAATAACAAAGATATGCTCATTAATACCTTAACTGAAAAATTACAAGCTGAAATATTACTACTAAACAAGCCAGAGATGATGCGGATGTTCTTATTGTTGAAACTGCAATTGAAGAATCAAAGTCTGAAAAAACTGCAGTTATAATAGGACAAGATATTGATTTACTTGTCATTTTAATTGGGCGCACACTGTCTTACGAACAAGAAATTTTCTTTAAAAAAGTTGGGAAAGGAAATGTAAAAACGGAGATACACTCGACTAAAAGTTTTGATAATTATCCTCATTAGAAAACACATATTTTATTTCTGCATGCATTAAGTGGCTGTGACACAACTTCTGCGCTTTTTAAAAAGGGAAAAAAATCATTTTTAAAAGTTTTTGAGAAACTGACCAATTTGGATGAACAAGTTGCAGCATTTGAGGAAGAAAATAGTTCGGCCCAGAGATTATTAGAGAGTGGAACTCAAATCTTACTGGCAGTCTATAATGCTCCGAAATCTGAGAAAAGTCTCGATCATCTTCGTTATATGCATTACGTCAAGTCTACAAAACTTAATAAACCTGTGCAGCTTTCAATTCTTCCACCAACAAGTGCAGCTTCTCATCAACATTTCAAACGTATATATTATCAAGTTCAAACTTGGTTAGGGCACGATTTGGAACCCCAGGTATGGGGTTGGGCAATGCAAAACGATTTTCCGGAGCCTATCATGACAATTTTACCACCTGCTCCAGAAGATTTGCTAAATACAATTTTCTGCAACTGCAAGAGTGGTTGTGGTTCGCAATGCGGATGCAGGAAAGTGGGCTTGCAATGCTCTTTAGCTTGTGGCCAATGTAATGGGCAAGCTTGTCTCAATGCAGAACCATATCAGAGCGACATTAACGAAGATGAAACCTTTGACCCCGAAATCATGGAACAACTTGAGACAAATGTCGTTGAAGACGATAATGAAGACCAGTTTGAAATTTACCAGCAGCCGAAAGACGACGATGAAGAGGAAGAAGATGATTAAAAACATAAATTATAGTTTTTGTACCCTTTATTCCATTTTTTTACTTTTAATAAAAATAAATGTATTGAATAGTATTTTTTAATAAAACGATTAATTCATAATTTATTTGTTTTTTTCCATCATGTAAGAAGTTATTAATATTATATTAATTAAGTTAAAATTCAAATATAATTCCTATATTTTCATTAACAATTCTGCAATTACATGGACAGATAAGTGTGGTTAAATAAATTAATGCTGAATAAAAAGTGGATAGGTTAGGAAAAAAATGATATATGGCGCGTTTTCGACCGGAGGCACCGTTTGACCTGAAGTGATGCTGTGACCGCGCGTTCTCCGCCCTCTATCTCGAAAACGGTTCGACGTACGAAAAATGTTTTCAAACAAAATTTGTAGAGAATTTTGTATTATACAATATTGATAGTAAATACAAATAGCAAAAAACCTATAGAAAATGAGATATTTACAAAAAAAGCGCAAAAAACCGATTTTTGTGACCTTTGACCTTGGAATTTAATAGTTGCGTACATCCTACCATATGTAGGTTTTGAGACAACTTTTAGGGTGTCAATATACAAGTATTTACAGACTTACAGCTGGGTATCTCGAATTCCGAGATTCTTACCTAATTTAAGCTTAAATGACTGGACTATGACGGTATCTCGCACGGAGCTGGCATTTCGACAATCTTGAACATTTTAGACACAGAACAAGATCCCACAGGCTACCTATACCATAGCCAACTAGATAGTATGTAAGGCCTGCGCATTTCGCTAAAATCCGCCGAAAAAGTGAAGTTGGATTCACCTTCAAAACCTGAACCATTTCATTGGGCCACGTGTAATACCGCGTGACGCAAACCCTGCCCAAATTAGCATTGAGTAAGCTGTTTTCCGTTTGGTGCACATGGTCATTGTTTTAGTTCAGGGTTTGCACGATTGGTTAGAATAATTTGGGCAAGGTATCAGAGTCCTCTGGCGAGAGACTTCATACATTAATCTCAAATAGATGGGGCTATAGATCTAGTGGGCCATGCCTATACATCTGCAACTGAACACAGTTATTTCCAAATAATGCGAGACAAATCGCAAGTACTCTTTGCGGCATGCGCGTCAACAATTAGTATATTCAACAAAATTTTCCTTACTTAAAAAAGACGTTTTAAAAAAAAAGCTTAAATCAAACTATGCAATCCTCTGAATAACTGGACGTGCTGATGGAAATCTAAAGCTGAATTCGGGATCGAAAAACTAAATAAAATAAAGCAAATTTCAATTCAGGAGCAGATTTATTGCTCTCCTGTCTTATTTAGATAAATTAGCTGATCGAGAAGTGGACTAAAAATAGATTACGAAATTTTATCATTGGAATCAAGAATCGAGTAGAGTTAAATAAAAGAGTTATAAAAAGTAGAAATAGGTAGTAGGATTTAATTTAAACATGGAATATTCATAAAACATTTTTGCAACAAACTACGTATCTGTTTTTTTAAATTCAAATGATGAAAATATCAGCAATGTATTTGGTTTTTTACCAGAGAAACGTTTTTTTTCTGGATTGAATCGATAAAAGATAATTTCCGTTGCTTATACAAAGCTTATTTTAATATTTTTTGTACTGTTTGCATAGTCTATAATCAGTAACAAACTATCAATAACTAAAACGATTTAAAAAAAAAAAAATTGTTATTAAAAAATTCCCTGAGACGTAATGCATTTCAAAGTTTGTACAGAATCGCATTACATTTAAAATACAGAGTGTTTCTAAATTCATGGTACAAACTTTAAGGGGTGATAGTACACATATAGACAAACAATATTAAATAGGAAACTAAGGATCCCAAACGTCTTCCGAAGGAGATAAGTGCCATTAAAGTTTAGGGTCCAAAAATTCAAATGATTATAAAAAACAGAAAAATTGGTCGATTCGTTTGCGGTTTTCACTAAAACTATTCTTTATGTCAGTATTGTCTTGAAAATAAATTATAAAGATAAATTTCAAAAAATGCCGACAGAAGGCACTTTAGACTTTGAAGAAACGAACAACAGTTTTTTACTATTATTTTTTGCATCTCATTAATTGTTTTTAGAAGCTTCGACACAGACTTAAATTTTGAGCTCAAAATCTAAATCGTTGGGAGTAGTTAAGTAACGCAAACTGAACTGTGGGGGGAGGTTCAAATTTAAAATGATTATAAAAAACGGAAAAATTGGTCATTGGATTGCAATTTTCACTAAAATTATTCTTTATGTCAGTATTATCTTGAAAATAAATTATAAAGATAAAATTCAAAAAATACCGATAGAGGGCGCTTTAAACTTTGGAGTAACGTACAACTACTTTTTACCGTTACTTTTTGCATCTCGTAAAATTTTTCTAGAAGCTTAGACCTAAACTTAAAATTTGAGATGAAATCTGAATCACGGTTTTCCCCGAAGAAAAAAGTGTTCATTTTAAACAGAAAGCATGTATATACAAACATCTTCCATAATATCATATTTTGAAGATACCATGGCAGCGGTGATATTTGATGTAATTAATAAAATTAACTTTAAAAAAATATGACCGACTTCAAAAAATGCGCTAAAAAGAATTAAATATATATATTTTTTTAATTCTCTAATGAAAAATCGTTATCCAATAACCACAGATCTCATATCATGTACCGGCATAAGAAAAGTTAAATTTAATATATAGAATTGAATATTCACCAACATAGGTTTTCTAGAGAATATTTTTTACAAGAGATCAGTTTACATATTTATAATTTAATTTATGAATATATACATATAAAAATTAATGAAATGCTTTTTGAAGTTGGTGCCAAGCAATCACAATCGATAATGATTATCCCCGTTTTATTTATGGTACTAGGAATATATGGCCACGATTCTTACTATACTTAAGATAGTTCTTGATAGATCTTGTAATTAAAATGTTGTAAGGTAAACGCACTAAAAAAAATAAATAAATAAAAAATCTGTTAAATTTACTATACCGTTTTTGTATCCGTTTTTGCAGCAATGTTGCAAAAAGTGCAGTAAAACTAGATGTACTTTTTTTATTACATCTAGTTTTACTGCAATTTTTATGACAATAACTGCCAAGAACATTGCTGAAAGCAGTTTTTACCCTAAATTTAACGGATTTATTTTACAGTGATGATTTCTTCAAATGGTTTAAAAAATGTTTAGAATTTAATAAGATAAAATAAATGGGAGAAAATTGCAATTTGTTTGCAATTATTAAGATTTAAGAAGGAACAAATTGGATTTTTTTTCAAGCAACGAAAAGACATGGATTGTTTTAAATGTGATAACACGATAGTATACAACTGGTAAGGATTATTTTCCAAATTGAAAAGTAGAACTCCTGAAAATAACTTAAGAAGAATATAATTAAAAATCTGTAATGCTGTAAAATTAAACTACAATGCAAATGTCGATATGTATAATTTTCTTTTTGTTTTTCTCATTACAATAAAGTCATAATAGTACTCAATAGAGTCATAAACGTCAACTAATTTTTACTAATTTTATAGATATTATACTTGACATGTTTAAACAAAATCAAATTTTTTTTCTAAACAAGCTTGAAAACATTTCATGACGAAAAAAGCATATTCTATGTAAACTGCAAGTCAAACGGAAATAAAACTAATTAATTTCCAAGTTTATAAACTTAAAATTTCGGAGATTAATTAACATCGGTTACAATGTCTTGAAAGGTGTTTTATTTGACATATTTTTTAATTAAAAGGAATGTTTATACAGAAAATATTTTGCTCTGTATTTAAACGGTTAATTTATTTTTTAAATTAGAATGGGATACATTTTACTGTAACTAAATGAATATTAGTGACGATGTATACATATTTTTTTCCGAATACAAATTTTACAGGAACTTAAGAAAAAAAACATGTAGTTAAATAAGATTCCCGAAACTAAATATATCACTAAATAATTTGTTAAGTAAATATAAATGCGTGATTGTTTTTTTCTGTTCGATGAAATGGATTTTTTAAATATCATTCCTGTAATTTAACATTTTAATTTTATTTACATTTTATTCCTACGTAACTTTAAAAGGATTAAAAGGTATATCAAATGTTTTCTAAGAAAAAAAGTATCATCCGAAATGTAAAATATAAAAAATAAAAATTTACAATCGAAAAATATTTACAGAAATGAAAGTAAATAGTCTGAAAAAAAAAATATATAAACATCAAATCAAATATAACTCAAACTAGTCGTTGGGGGTCACCGTAATACTTACCCATCATGGATATGCATAATATATAATAATAATACACGTGAAAACTATTTATACAATGCATTGCAATTCCAAAACGAAATTTAAACATCTTTTAAATATTGTTAATAAACATAGTAATGCTCTATTAATGAATTGGTGATGAACCCATTTCAATAAATTATATAAAATGTCAAACTACTCAAGTAGTACCAAACTACGTAAAAAAAAACATCCTTATAACTCCAAAAATAATAATCATATTAACTAACAGTTTACTGCGTCATATGAAGCATCTCATTTACAATGAAAATATCTCTCTGAATTGAAATTTGAATGAAATACAGAGTCATGAAAAATCGAAGAATGTGGAAAATAGGATTATAAATATCTCGGAAATAAAAGTGCCGATTGACTCCGTTCGTCATGCAAAATTTGTGTTATTTTATTGCCTTTTACGTCCACTCCTTAAAGTAAAACATTTTGAAAATATTTATGTACCTTTCATCAGAACGAATTTTTCAAAAGTCCGATAAAAATAGTTCCGGATCATCGAGGTTACTGATAATAAATAGACTTCGTCCCATTCTTACAATACTAAGCACACACAAAATTTCAAGTCTCTATCTCAATTTTTTTGTGAGATAGAGCGTTTACAGACAGACGGACGGCATTTTTTTTTCTGAAGTTATGTTTTTCGGAATCTCCACTATCTGAAACGTGTAAATCCGTGATTTTTTTTTTTTTTTCGATTTTCAAAACGATTGCAAGATTTTCCCTATACTACGTGTGATGGGTAAGTAAAAATTGTACCATTGAAACATTTTTTTTTCTTTTTCTTTGGAATCTCATCGAAATTTCTTTCTTGGGTTTGATTTATTAGAAGAGATGCGTATTTCGATAATATACACTATAAAAATATATTTTAAAAAAATCGTTAAATTTATGACAAAAAATTCTTGCAGCAATGTAGCCGGTAGTTTTTGCCATAAAAATTGCAGTAAAATTAGATGTAATAAAAAAAAATCACATCTAATTTTACTGCAATTTTTATAGCAAAAATTGCTGGCAACATTGCTGCCAGCAATTTTTGCCATAAATTTAACGGATTTTTTTTCTACAGCGTATCACTGAAACCAAAAATTCCTCCATTTTGCTTAACTTGGGGAATGATAAAGAAAAAGAGGGAATAAAATCATCAAAATTAACCGTTTTTAACGGGCTCACATTTCCACTGATTGTACAGGATTGATACCAACAGTGACAGACGTAACATCCCAGACGAAATCTGGGGGTAATCGTGGTAGCCAGTGGCGTCAACTTTTGAAAAATATTGGGTGGGCTCAAACATTTTGAGTGGAGTTAAAAGATATTTTGGTAAAATGGTACAATCAGGTTGTTTTTCTTTAAAGCTGGTGAAATATGAGACTTTTAAGCCAAACTATCATGTTTTATGATAGTTGCAATTTTTTAAAATTATATTCTCACGGGTTTTTCCTTAAAAAAAGACACCAATATTTATTGTAATAGCATCATATCATGAACATGACAACAGATTGAAACAGCAAAAAGTTAAACATTTACATTTCAGTCATTTTGGATTTATGGGTGTCAGTCGGAGAATTAAAACACACAATCACTGGCAAAATAAATTTTGTTCTCGGGAGAAAAATGAATAACATAATAATAATGAAATAAACAACAAAATAGAATATCGGAAATTGGGTACACTAGAATTCAAAATTATTCGATGGGCTCAGGCGCCACGGGCCAATATAAGTTGGCGCCACATAAGTTGGAGCTACAAAAGTGTAAAGTTACCGGAGAAAACTGTCGCTAAATCAATGTTGTATCATTTGTCAAACACCTAGGGTGACTTGTGGTATAGTATCATCCTTGCCATATTAATCCATAAAATATTATTAATGACATTTGACTGCTGCAATTCTGGAATTACGCTGCAATATTGTTATATACCGAGAATGTGTGACATTACGCGTTTTAATCCCTGTGAAAATGAGTGAACATGTTTGAAGATGTGTGAACCGAGAATGAATGTGCTGTATGATGATACTGCACCGCACAGTAGCTTTATCTCGTGTAAAGGAATTGGTGCCATATCGTGAGGTTTTCGTTAGCTGTGTGAACGCAGTTGTTAGAAATTTTGTTCACATTTAAAGAGAAATCAGCTTCATCCGTCCATAATATCCGAGTTGGTTACCTGTCATCTTTATCCTATCTGATGTGCAAATGATTCAAAAAGTCCAAACTCGGTTATTCGTTGCTAGGGTGGAACATAGGTACACTGCAGATGCAGAATCGTTAAGAAAACATGGCAAAAGAAAACGCAAAACCTCGAGGACTGAGGTTTTCGGTGCATGCAAATTCCGACATCATTGTTTTGCACGTACAGTCGGCTCTCGTTAATTCGAACTCGTCTGGACCACAAGAAATGTTCGAAGTATCCGAAATTCGAATTATGGAAAATATGAAATGAAATCATGCTTAAAATGGTACTATTACAAAGGAATTAATGTTATAGTGTTTTTTAAATTTATTTCATCTGTTATCATCAGAATATGACTTAATATTAAATTAGAATGTATAAATACACAAACCAATTAAAAGATTAGAATCAAGCACAACAGTTCAGATAAAAACTAGTTCGGTGTGCCGATCCCAAAACTTTATTCTATCTCATAGGAACATTTTAATATTTAAAAAAATAGTTGCTCATTTTAATGCTTTAATAATTTTAATTCAATACTACACCAACTTTAACTTTCATCTTAAATTTCTGCTTCAGTCAATTAATTGGAGTAAAAACGAGTTTCCATCTCCGCACGAGCCGATGGAAAATAGAATGATAGGTAGATTTTTTTTTTCGAATTCAGGGAGGATCTACTTGCCATACCTAAAAATAATCATACACAAAAATTTTAGTTTAGTTCTATGCATAACTTCATGCACTTTGGATGGTAAACTAATGGAAATGACACAGACATTGTGATTATAGTGCTCCCTTCTAACGGATTTTTTTCGAATTCTTAGCAGACCAACTAGCCATAGCCAAACAGTTACACAAAAAATTTCATTCAATTCTATGCATACACTTTTAGGTGGTGCATTATTGAAAATGGCACAAAAATCGCTATTGCAGCGCCCCCTTCCGGCGGATCTTTTTCAAATTCAGAGAGGACCAATTAGCCATAGCACAACAATTACACAAAAAATTGGTTTACTTTTATGCATAACTTCATACATTTCTAGATGGAACAATATTGAAAATGGCGGAGAAATCACGATTGCAGCGCCCCCTTCCGCAGGAATATTTCAAATTCAGGGAGGACCAATTAGCCATAGCCAAACATTTACACAAAATATTTGATTCACTTTTATGCATAACTTCATACATTTCTAGATGGTACAATATTGAAAATTGGCACAAAAATTCCTATTGTAGCGCCCCTTTCCGGCGAATAATTTTTAAATTCAGGACGGATTTACTAGCTGTAGTAAAACACTTACACAAAAAAATTGGTTCAGTTTTATGAATAACTCCATACACTTTTAGTCGGTACAATATTGAAAATGGCACAAAAATCGCGATTGTTGAGACCTCTTCCGGCGGAATATTTCAAAATTGAAGTGTAACCTGCTTACCACAGCCAAAAACATTCAGAAAAATGGTTGGTATGGTAATGGTAAGAAATGGTAAGATAAATGGTAAGAAAATTGGGTTCAACTCCATTCATATCTTCATACACTTTTTGATGGTAGAATGACGATATACGGACACACACTCAGACAAATATTTTGTAAAAACATGTTTTTTGAAATGCCTGATTCCTAAAACGTGTAAATCCGTCGAAAACCGGAAGTGGAGAAATGTTTCGATGACAATACTTTTTTTTATTGAAGATAGAAGAAAGTGAAAAAGATTTGTTTATTAGCTTCTTTGTTTCTTTGTAAGCGGTATCGTACTGGAGCACCTAGATGAAGAAGCAATCTTCCACATTGCTTACATTGCCCTTTCCAGTGACAATTTCGCCAAATTATACAAATCGACAAACTAATAGCCAAATTATACACATTGACATAATTTTTATTTTTTAAACAACGAAATTATTAAACAACGAAAAAACAAATAATTAGTAGAATATTAATAAAAGTACAAAAAAAAAGTCGAAATAAAAATCACTTAATGACTTTTTAAACACGTGAATCGTATTTAATGTCATTGAATGTGACATTCACGATCATCCATTGTTGGTATTTAATCTTATAGTTTGGCTATAATTTTTTGGTCGACGGGATAACCTAGTAGTACCAGAATTAATACAAGATTTTTTTAGAAAATAAGAACCTGCTTATCTTCAGGTATATTGTTAAAAGAAAATTTTAATTGAATATACTCGGCGCCAGTAAAATTAAAACTAAAATTAAAATTAGGTGTCCTTTTTTAGCAACACTGCGTCGAAAAGGGTTAACCGCTTTCTTGTTTTCCCGTACGTCGCACGGGCAACGTCGATCATGATTTGTCCGTGCCACTTACGGGCATCCATACTCCAATCATAATTTACAATAAAATATTACTCGTAAGAATAATAAATTCTGTATTATTTAGTTCGATCATTTTTCTGATTCAATTGGGAAACTATTTTTGTTTCGAAAGACATGAAAAAGTGGACATTGTAAGAACTCAGTCTTGCTTATTTACAAGAAAAAAAAAAAGCATCACTTATCTAAATATGGATGTCTCGGGGGCTATCATCTTCTTTAGATACTTTTTATTTCATGAATGACGTCACCAACACTTAGAACAATAAACACACATAAAATGTTTACAAATAGCGCTTACTTTTACATAATTTTAGTTGCGCACACCACCAACAACAAGGCATGAACTCACTGCTCACAACCAACTTTCGAATTTTCAAACATAACTTAGAATAGAATGTTTTTTTAATAGTAAATAGCGTTGCCAGATTTTTTTAATACGAAAAATATTACAACATTTTTAATTCAGCAGAGCTCAGGTCACGTGATGCGTGATAGCCTATTTTTCCCTCTTTTTTTTGGAATGGGCAGGCGCATGTTACAACATTATATTTTTTTTCTAAAATATTGATCAATTATGTAGTCTTTACACATTATGTTCTGCGATTGGTGCGTCAATTATCTATCCCTGTGAATAAGTCTGTCAATGTGTCTTTGTTGCCATAGGTCATTTAAATATTCCTCTTTTCAAATGTTTACACGAGCAATTTTCATTCTATATGTATTTTTTCAACGCCATTAATGGTTTTTTTAAAACTTTCTTCCTTTTCATGCAAGTTAATATTTCAAAATTCGCTATCACAGTGCCATTTTATATGGGAATCTGTGCCCATCATGGAGATTATAATGATACGAAATTCTGTGCATTATTTCTTGAGCTATGACTGCCGTTAAAATCACGTAAATCATGCAAAATGCAGCATAGCTGCACCACTTATTCGGTGGTTTACACCGAAACCTAATTTGCAACACGTTATGCCAACATCTAACTTAATCTGAAGTTTAATGATAATCCATGCATTAGTTCTTCAGACACAGCTATTGCGGAAATCGTGAAAAATGCAGCATAGTAGATATCTGAAGTTCAAAGAAAAGCCGTGCATTAGTTCTGCAGATTGATCATTTCCAGAAATTGTGAAAAATGCTGAATAGTGGTGCAATCTGTTGAACGATTTACACCAAAAACCAGCGAGCGATACTAACTGAATATAAATTTTCATACAATTCTGTGCATTTGTTCTTGAGATAAATATACAGACAGAGTCACTCATAGACGAAATTTTTTTTGAAAATCTATCTTTCGGTATCTGTGACTCCTAAAACACGTAAATCGCCGAAAACCGGAGGTCGAACATTTTCACGAATTTATTTATTTATTTATTTATTTGCTTTGAGGTAGGCGCTACAGCTATTCGCCGGCATAACCTCCAATGATCACAAGAAACCATACAGAACACTTTATTACAAAGAATCCAGTACATACATTCTTTTCACGAATCCAATACATTCTTTTTTTAAAGATAGAAGAAAGTAAACAGTGGAAGTTGCTACACTGTTAAATGTTTAAAACTTTTGTCGCATCGTCACTCCACCGCTTTTATAGAAAATCTCTATTTTGACCAATGAGAATGCTCCCTAATACAGTGAAGTAATCGTTTTCTATAAAAGCAGTGGAGTGAAGATGCATCAATAGTTTCAAATTTTTAACAGTGTATATGACAATTTCGGAATTTTTTCACCGCAACCGCGAGAGCATTATTGTTTTAAAATTATCACGATCGCACTTCAAAAAACAATATCTGGAATTTCATTTCTGGAGATTGTGCTGTTAGGCCGTAAAAGATTCATATATTGGGGAAGTTCATTTTGATCTTCTTTTAGATTGCGACACAGTTTTCTTGTATGAAACATGTTTGTTTTAGCGAGATGTACCACACCTCAACGTCAGCACATACAATACTTTTTCACCTGCACTGTTAAAAATAAAGGTGACAAACCGGTGCCATTTGGGACCCGCAGGTGAAACGGCGGTGCCATTTGGAACCCTAGGATGCCATAGAGGCTTTGATATGCGGTTGGGGTGAATACAGGTTTCTTACTAGGTGAATGGAGCCAAATAAGGTGCCATGCACTTCGTATTGGCAGAAATGTGGACCTTGAGCATGCGCTGTGACGTGTGTCTTTCTGTATTCGGTGTCGGCAAGTAAAATTGACGGCTGTGAGCGAATCATCACATGGCAGTGTCTAAATTGGCGATATTAATTGAGGACTAACCACTGAGCTACAATGAAACAAGAATGGGGCATAACGATCCGATCTACGCGACCAGTGAACCGGGCAGGAAATAAAACTTCCTTGTAATGAAACAGACAGTTAGCTCTTAATTTTTTTAAAGGGATGATAAACAAAAGTATGTTATGTATATTTTTTCGTAGTAAGAAGCAAGATTTGATGTATGTTGGGGGGGGGGGGGTATGCCTCTGACTAACTCTAAATTCAACACTGTGTTGAAATTTCAAACATGTAAACATAATAATGGAATTTTAAATAAAATAAATATTATTTAAGTAATGTTTATCAAATAAAATTTGCTTTATTTTTTATTTACAAATTTATTCAATTGTTCCACAAAAAAAGCCCAGTTAGACTGATGGCATTGAGATCACACACTATTTTTACTTTCTTCTATCTTTACAAGAAGAAAGTATTGGATTCATGAAAATTTTCGACTTCCGGTTTTTGACGGATTTGTACGTTTTAGAAGGTCCTGAACACGTTTTGACTATTTTTAGAAAATGTCTGTCTGTGAGTCTGCCTCTATGTGACATAAAATTTGTGGGCTCTCTATTTCAAGAACTAATGATCGAAATTTAATAAAATGTTATATTCAGTTCGACGCTGATATAAATTAGTGCCTATTGGTTTTTGGTGAAAATTGGCCTGCAGGTGGCGCTGCTATACTACGTTTTTCATGATTTTCAAGATTGCTATATCTCAAGAACTAATGCACAGAATTTCACCAAACTTCAGATTCTGTGACCCCTTGATATACATAGACGCTGATTACGTTTTGGTGTAAATTGGCCAGCAGGTGGCGCTGCTATGCCACGTTTTTCATGATTTTTATGATAGCTATATCTCAAGAACTAATGCACAGAATTTCGGCAAACTTCAGATTCCGCGATACCTTGAGATACATAGCCGCTGATAAGATTTTGGTGTGAACTGCCCTATAGGTGGCGCTGCTATGCTACATTTTGCACGATTTTTCCGATAGCTATATCTCAAGAACTAATGCACAGAACTTCATCGAATTTTAGATTCTGTTACACTAGAATATATAACATAATTTGACGCCGATTACATTTTGGTATTAACCTTGCAACAGGTGGTGCAGCTATGCTGCATTTTGCACAATTTTTTCAACAGCTATATCTCAACAACCAACGCAGAATTTCATCAAGCTTCAGATTTTGTTACAAAATGACATATAAGATAATTACACAATGATTACGTTTTGTTATAAATCCTTCAACTGATGGTGCTGCTGTGCTATATTTTACACTTTTTTTTAAACTAGCTATATCTCAAGAACTGATGCACAGAATTTCATCAAACTTCAGATTCTTTTACACCATAACATAATTAGACGCTTTTTTACGTTTTGGCATAAATTGTCCAAGATATGGTGTTGCTGTGCTACGTTTTTCATTTTTTTTTTGTTATAACTATATCTCAAGAACTAATGGACGAAATTCCATCAAATTTCACATTCTGTTAGGCCTTGACATAAGTAGATTCTTATTAGGTTTTAGTATAAATTACCCAACATGAGGCACTACTAAGCTCATTTTCTCAGAATATTAATTAAATTTTGCGTTTTAGACTTTTCGGATACTAGGATCTCAGTAAGCTAAGTCAAATGTTCGAGGAAATTCAATAGTGGGTAATTTTGGGGTCACCACGTTTTTTTTTTCTTAATATTAAAATGTACTTATGAGAGTGAAGAAAGTTTCGGGATTAACACATCCAACTAGTTAAATTAAGGAGGGTAGCTCCTAATTCCCCCTCTATGCTTAACCAGTGAACTTCCAAAACTAATCAGGGAAGCACCTTATCAAAATAAACCTATATACAAAATTTGAAGCGAATCTGATAATTTTGCATGAAAAACCTATTTATCTAAATTAAGGGGAGGACTAATTCTTTGTTACCTTATTTATACGTAATCAATGAACCGCAAAACTAATCAGGGAAACCTTATAACAATGAACCTATATACAAAATTGAAGCGAATCGAATAATTCTACATGAAGAATCCATTTATCAAAATTTAGAGAATAGGGGATTAGCCCACATACTCTCCCTTTATAATTAACAATGAACCTGCAAAATTAATCAGGGAAGCGGCTTATCAGAATAAACCGGTACACCAAATTTGAAAATTCTGCCTAAAAAACCCATTTATCTCAATTAAGAGAGGGGGACCCCATTTTTCCCTCCTTTATAAATAACTAATGAATAATGAAGGAAGCGCATTATATATGAATGAATCTGTATCCAAAATTTTAATAAAATCGGAATCAAGAATTATCACATTACGTAAATACATACATATATAATCTGCGGACTCGTAAGTTTTCAGGCTTTGATAGCCTGTGAGCTAAAATTAATTCCCATAGGGTATTTACGTTGAAAAGTAGCCTCCCCCCCACATACACACATACGCACACATAGAGGATTCTCAGTAATTCTTTCTCTTAGTGTTTAATTAGTTTGAGTTACTCGAAAGGAATAAATTTTATTACGTCTTAACCAGAGTAAAATAAAATTTTGTTAATTGATTTTCAAAATCTTTCGCATGGGCCACCGTCCTCCACCAACCAAAATTCAACATTACTCTGAAGCTGCCGCTTCTGATATTTTTTTAAAAATATAACCATAAGAAGAAAAACAGGACCGAAAGTTAACTGTCAAGGGCTTTAGAGTGGAAAAAGCCCTAGCCCTTTAGCGGGAAATTCATAATTTGTTTTTAATTTTAAGCTTCTCCGAAAAAGATATTGCTTTGTTTTTGAAAATTGGATAAAAGAAAATTTAGTTAATTAAATGGTGAAGGGCAGTGGTTCTCCCATGCCTCTCCCGTTAAAAGAAAAGTCCGTAATTCCTCTTTTAGTTTAAACTGCTCGAAAAGAACCAATTTTAATGTTTTTCAGCACAGGAGAAAAACATTATTTAGTTATTTAAATTTAAAATCGAGGAAGGTACTATCGCCCTTTGATCCCCTTTCCCTGTTTGGAGGTGAAGGCGTCCAAGACTAGAGCTTAAAAATACAGGTAGCGTTACTAACTGCATAATTTGTTTCCTGCCTTATGAGACATAGCTTCCAGTTTTTATGTAAATTACTGCTACTTTAAAAAAAAAAATTATAATTCTTATTAAGTTATTTATTTTAAATTTTCTTTGGAATATTTTTCTATCGTTCGCAAATTTGATATTACTTCTAAAATCTGAGCCTGTTTACTTCATAGTTTTTGCATGCATTTCTCGATCTCTGCGAGATCAAACCTGCTTAACAGTACCGAATTCACGGCGTAGACGGGGCGGGGGGGCATTTTCCCCAGAAGATTTGAATTTTTGTGCTTTAAAGGGTTAAAAAGGGAATTCTACCCCCTCCCCCGGATCCACAGAAATCCACTCCATAGAAATGTGTCTGAATTCAACATTGCTGCTTAGAGTCGGCGATTTGTTTCTGTTGCTTTTTAAACTGTTAAACAAATATGATTTTTTGTTTATACATTGTAAACAGTAACGGCGAAATTAACAAAGGAAAATGTTGCAATAATTTCACGAAAAAAAAACTGTTCACAGTAGTTTTTGTTTTATTTTCTGAGCGTTATTTACTGAAATCCCATAAGATAGCCGAAGTTTGTAAACAAAAATTGCGAAAGTATAAGCGTACAATTTAATTCAGTCTATTTTTCTTTTTTTTTTAACTGCTAGAAGTATATAGGATTTACGCTGAAATCTACATATATTGCCTTTTTTTCCATGTAAAAGGTCTCTAGACCAGAAAAATAGTCAAAAACCTTTTCTCACGGCGGCATATAAAATAAATGCATAGATCAGCTCCTTGACACTAATGCCAGCTTACCAGAGTAGACTAGAACGTTGGAGAACATGAAAAATGTATAAAGTAGGATGTTTGAGTGCCAAATGCGCTTTTAGAGTAATTTTAAATTGGCCTCGGGGTGTGCGCCGTGGATCAAGGAACTCAGTCATAGCCAATATATAAGGATCTAACCAATGACCTAAGATACCTAGACACCACAATGCCAACCTTTTCTTAAGCCTACATCTATGTCTTCCGTCACGTGACGGAGGGCAGATTTAGCGTGCCAAACCGATTTTTCTCCCGCCGAAACTTATATTATTATGGTTGTCTTGAGTTGACCGCACTTCTGCTTTTCTCTTTGTGAAATCTGAAAGATGCCAATAAAGCGATCACCGTAAAAAACGGCATCTTTTCGCCAAAGATGTTGGATTCGAAGCCATGCAAAGAGAAGAATGGGATGTGGCGTCTAAGTATATTAGAAAGTCAATGGATCTAACCTATGCGAACAACGAAAGCTTACTCTACATCTTAAGTCTTTTAAAGTCTGATTAAAGGTAAGATTTAACTTTATTTTATTTTATTGTTATGTTAAGTTATGTTACAGAACTGTATGTTATGTCATTAAAAATAAAATAAAATAAATAAATAAAAACTGTAAATTAGATTTTTTTTGTTAGTATGATTGATTAGAAAGTTTATTATGTGAAGTTACAAGCTACACTCTCGCCAACATATCCACTTGCTAATTTTAATCCTGTAAGGCAGTTATTTTACAATTTCTCGTTTGCATGTCAATATATTAAAATGATTTATCGTAGGCATAGCTACCAAGGAGCTATAGGAGCAAACTGCTCCAGGTGACCAATTAAAAAGCGAAATAAAAATTTTGTAAAAATATTTGCATATTTTCCCATTATAAATCGGTTATTATAGGCGAGTTTTGTTACAATCGGAATATCCTATGTTCATTTTTCCTTGTATTTAAGCTTAACTGTTTAGATGTAATACTTAACTACTGTTAGCGGTCTCGGATACTGCTGTGGTTTTACAAGTTTCACAGTTTAACTTGTAATTTTTAGTTTAACTATAAATACTGATCAAATTTTGTTTAGTTTGGAGTTTTATTACTACCTCTAAATACTTTTGAATAGCTGAATTTGATTTATAAAAGTCTTGTATATAAATGTTAACACATGTATTTTGAGAGTTAATGTAACATTTTATTCATCATTAGATTAAGCGGTCTGACAGGCTGCTCACAGTAGTTATGCGACAATTTTTGTCATTGAAGTTAAGGATTAAAATATGTGTTTGCGTCTATATACAGTTAAATGCAATTACTTTCAGTTGCGAAGTTTTAATTTTAACCTTTACACAGGATCTCTGACAGCATCTAACCGGCTTTGCATGCATTGTTGGATGGATGCTATCCGAGACCCCCCCCCCCCGTAAAGTTTATTTAATCCCAAATTGCCTTTAATACCGTTTCAGTATGCCTGATTTTTGTATGTTGGAGGGGGGGGATGGAAGACAATTGAATACTTGCGAATCTTAAAGTAATCAAAATTTATTTACAGGGTTTTCAATATTAGCTACCATTATTTCCAAAATAATCTTCCTAATAAGATTAGATTGGGAGGCGGCAGTACAGACAATCATCTCGTCTAGTTCACAGATAAAAATCTAGGATTACATAACCTCGATTTGCAGATTAAAACTCCATTTGTCTGCCAAGTCATATCTTGGTGGGAAATGCCTAAAAACATTATTTTAGCGGTTTCATAGGTTTACCATTATGTTTTCTTACTCCCAATCCTCCATATTTTCATATGTTTGGTTTCATTTTCTTTCAAAAAGTGAGAAAAAGTTAGGGTATTATATTGAATCTTCTTAGAATGTGATTATCGACTATGCAGATTTACACCCCCTTTTTTTCTAAAGTATTCTTTCGCATTATACCTTATTTAGTAGCAGAATTTTACGGTTAAATAAAATAATATTTTTTCAAAAATAGTAATGCAAGTTTGCTTAGACCGTAATCACCCCCCCCCCCTTCCTTTCTCAATCATCAACATTATCTGATATCACATATTTGTAGTCATGAGCAGTCAAATTATAAAAGGAAAACAATCAATATTTACTCCACTCAACTTTCAGAATAATTTACAGAAATTGTGTGTGTTCGAAAAGTATAACAATGAATAAAAGCTTGGATTCAGATTTTACACAAATGTGAAATTTTACCGCTGGTGATGAAGATCTCGTGTTTTAAAAAAATGTGCACTTTCATTCATAAATCTTAAACATTTTTCTAATGACATAATTTTTAACAATCTTTCATCCCACCCGTTCTGAAACAAGGCCAATAAACAGGGTTGGCTTTTTACCGGTAAAAACTGGTTTTTATCAGCAGATAGTAAAAACCTGGGGGAAAAAGTGGTAAAAATCTAATGATATACAATAAACTCTTAACCGTTAAACTGTATTGATACTATTGATAAAAATTCTATTTTCATGTAATTGGTGTATTGATATATAATATCTATATAGGAGAGAGTGGGGGGGTGTGGGGCATTTTGACAAAAGAAACAAATAAACTTTGTTTGATGCAAAAAGAAAACTTTCAATTTATAGCGTGCAAGATAAAACACTTTTTATTCCCCCTGAACAATATAGAAACATAACGTGCAAAAGCTATTTTATTTTAAAGAAGATGTAAGTCACAAAACGTATCCCATTCCTCCCCACTAAGAGTTTTTGGACAGCAATAAAAAAAAAGCTATAAGGCACAAATAACCTAACGTCGGCAAGATAAATAATCAAACAAAGATTGTAAGTTGATAATGTATGTGTCACAATATAAAATTCAGTATCTTCATGACTGGAATGAAAATTCTAAATTCTCTGTCATAGGGGATGGCATTATAAAATTATCAATTTATTTACATTTTGAAATATAAATGCAAGTCATTTTTATAATTAATATATTATCCTCTAAAAAGGTTTGCATGTTAGCAATTTACATTATTCTTGATTAAAAAAAGGAACTGGACACGTCCCATTCCTCCCTTTGCTGGCATGTCCCATTTCTCGCCACTTCCTTGTTTTGTATGAAACTTCTTGTAAAAACAAAAATGCTGCTTCTAGGTTTAGTTTAAATTACGGATAATATACAGTAAAATGTTCCATAAACAGGGAAACTATTACATATATACATAAACAAGTCTTTAATATATTGAAAGCAAATTGAAATTTGAATCTTGAAATAATTTTTTTCTTCATGCATTTGCAAGTTTATACTGATCAACATTTTCTTTTAAACTGAAGAATGGATTACCACTGCCTCATCTTGTGTGCGATGGATGAAATGTTTAGAATAATGCATAAAGAGGAAAACCTTACTGTCCCATTTCACCCGACTTTCCTCTATATGTATAACAAAAGGGGAAATAAAGAATTAGTCAGTTCCCTAAAGCTGCTGATACACTTTAAACATAAGGACTTTTTATATTTTCTGTTCCAAATCTATACAACAGATGTTAACTGTTTACTGTATCACAAAAAAAGTTTGCGTTTCAATCGTGCTCTTTTCCATTTGTACTCATTTCCAAGGAGGCTTTTTAAATAAAAATACCTTAAAGGCAAAATTTGTTGGAAAACACTTAATAATAATGAAATCTTGAATTCCCACATTTAACGATCATTCTTTACTCCTTGTAGTTTTTCACCCATAGAGCGATTTTTTTTTTTTTTTTTTACTTTTCATATATGCATAGTAAATTAAGAGAGAAACTTGGTATACAGAAAGTTACTAAGCTTGTTTTTTTGTTATAAAATGCTAAGATGCTCTAAGGACATAGATTGGTAAAATATATTAATATTTGTGTGTACATACTGCATTAAAGGTCTGTTAATATTTGTAAGCGTTTGTTTTTTATCAAAATGATTAGGATTTTTAAGTGTAGAAAATGTGTACTTATAGTTTTTTGTTTAGTTATAGTGTTTTATTTAGTTTAAATAAAAATTAGTAAGCTATTCTCCATCATGATGAAATATAATGAATTTTGTAATGTGCATTCCCATAATAGTTATGATAAGTTTTAGACTTGGTAATGAAAAATGTACAATAATATCTTTTAAATTGTGAATTCTTGCAGGCGGTAAACAAAGATGAAAGTCTTCCGGGCTTTTTATGTTTATGAAAACCCACTTTTTTATTTAGTATTTTTTTACTGATTCAGAATACACACTTAAAAAGGTTTACCTAATTGGAAACTAAATTAGTGAATATTGTTATATGGAATTACGGTATATTAACTCCAAAAAAGTTTTACCCCTGGGAAAATGAAAACTTTGTCGATAAATTTTCATAAAAATAACAAACACAGTCAAATGCAAAGTCAACTGTGCTATGAACTAAAAGTAAAAATGTAGGTTCAGAATTGTCATATTTTTTTACATTTACATTGAAAAAATGGAATTTTTTTAATGAAATTTGACTTTTTTTAAATATAAATTAGCAATTTTAAGCTATTTATGAGAAATTTAGAAACTTCTATCTTCAGAACAAAAAGGAGTTTAAAAGAATTATATATATAAAATCCCTCCGTGTATAACGATTCCGGGGTCAACCTATCCACGAGAAAAAACACTTATTGTGACCAATGACAAATTCCATTGTGAAAAGTTATCTCCGATTTTAAAGGCTATCAATTTTTTGTCCAATGCAAACGTTCCAGAGTCGTAATGGGGCGTTCTCATTTGCCAGATTTACAGTTTGAGCTGTAAATGACGTCACTACATTTTACTGTGCTTTGAAATCTTTTCCCTATTTCAAACACAATATTCACACTGTTAAAAATTTGACTCTTTTGCTTCAGCATCACTACACGAAAACGATTACTTTGCTGTGTTATGGAGCATTCTCATTGGTCATAAAAGAGACATTCTAGAGAAGCTGTGGAGTGATGCTGAAGTAATGGGTCAAATTTTTAGCAATACAGCAGCTACAAATTTGACCCTTTTGCTGCATCATCACTCCCCAACTTTTATAGAATACACTGTAAGTAACACACACAAAGTAACCGTTTTCTATAAAAGCGTTGGAGTGATGCTGCAGCAACTGTTAAAAATTTGACCCATTTTCTGGAGCATCACTCTACTGCTTTTATATAAAACGGTTATTTTACTGTGATATGGAGCATTCTTATTGGTCATAAAAGAGATCTTCTTTAAAAGCTCTCGAGTGACGCTGCAACAAATGGCTCAAATTTTTAACAGTGTAATACGGTAGAGTAATCATTTTCTACAAAAGCTGTGTAATGACGATGCAGCAAAACAGTCAAATTTTTAACAGTGTTTAATTAAAACATTTTATTTAAGAAAAGCGAAAGTGCGTTTTAAATACAATATTGTTAGAATTTTTATATTCGTGTTGCTTTATTTATTTTTATTTATTTATTTTTTTTTTTCAAGCCATGAATGACTTCATTGTCACATAACGAATCACGATTGTTTACTCTTTATTGTTGACATTTGTTTTCGATCTTATAAAGTATTTTCTTTTAAGTATTAACTAATGGTATAAAATAGTTAATTCACAAATGTTTTAAAATAGCATTATTAGTGCATGTTTCGCATTATTAAAGCATGTTATTTTGCATGTTTTTTGTGAAATAATTACTGTAATTTTGTGAGTGAAATTCATTAGCTGCATATTCTATGCCATTATTTTACCCATTCAATTAATAATTTGGCTACCCTCTCATATTCGTCTGGAAATGGCCAAAATGAGGAAAATGTTTATACATTTTGGATATTTTTATTATTTTCTCTCAGTATTTAAAAATATTTTTTGGCTGTAGTTTCACAATGTATTCTTTTATAATTGATATTTTACCTTACTTTATACTTTTAAAATTTATGCATTTACCATTTGTTCATTACAATCCCTCCTCATCCACTAGAGAGTTTTGCTGTAATTTTAAATGCAAATTTCTACTGATTTTTTTTTTTTTTTTTAAGATTTTTTCCTTATGTTCAATCTTTGAATTTTTCAAAATTGTTTAAGCCTAAAGTGGCTATGATTGACCAAAGTTGTTGTAATGTTTTATCATCCTTTCAAAAATCGAAACACGTCATTTTGAAGGGCTACCTTCTAGTTTTTAATATCTTTAGCTAAATTTCGAGTGAATTTGCTAGTGTAAGCAAACACCATGTTTTGGTTAATGTTAAAGTTGCAACTATAATAATAGCCAGAAATAGTATTAAATTTATCTATCCTATTCCATATTGCATTTAAATGTATATTTATGCAGGTATTTTTTCTTTCGTTTTAAAATGTTCTTTTGCTAGGCTGCTGTATATTTTGAATGGTCAAATAAAAGCAATTTTTGACAATGAATGAAATTCATCAAGCAATAACAATTAACATTTGTTTGACAGAGTAAGCTTGAAATTAACCTTTTACAGGCCAATGTTCCCAATTGGGAACATAAGTTTAAAAATTTATTACAAATTAAATTTAATCAAACTTGACTCGAAAAAATTAGCCGAAAGAGTAAAAAGAAGCCTTGATTTTTTGAAATAGAGGTTACATTCCTATCATTAATGAGGAAATGTACAGAAAATCACAAAAAATGACCAATGCCCACTATAAAATAATCAGTCATAAGAATGATTTTTTGAAACAGATTTTTCGAATTAGATAACAAGATTTTTTAAAACAGAAGTTATATTCCTATCATTTATGGGGAAATATACGGAAAATAATAAAAATGACCAATGACCATTCAAAAATGACCACCGGAAGTGACCAATTTTCCCAATTGGGAACATTCTGAAAATTACATATAAAAAGATTTGCATCATATTAAATGACTAATATCCCTTAACTAAAGCATTAGAAGGCATAATGTGCAAAAAAATAATTTGAAATATGCCTGGATCTGAATTTGGCCTGTAAAAGGTTAAAAATTACTCTTCTAGTAATAAAATGAGAAGTAACTCATCAATATGTATTTTTATTGACAATATTTTAACACTGCTTCATGTATCTTTTGTAAAAAGTTGCAATTTGTAACAAGCATTTACCAAAACATGACGTTTTTAACACAAATAAATTCGCACGAAATTTAACTAAATATATTAAAAGTTATTTTAAATGCCTTGTTGTTCTGCAGATATAAGTTTCTAAACTTCTCAGAAATAACTTAAAATCGCAAATTTTTATCGATAAAGTCTGTTTTCTTTCTAGAAATTCCTTTTTTTATTCAGTTTGAATGTCAGAAAATTGAACAATTCAGAATTTATATCTTAACTTTTAGTTCATAGCACAGGTATATTTATGTAATTTATTGTGGAAAACCTTAAGAACACCTGTAATAGTTTTGGAGTACCGATATTTACCACAAAATAAATTTCAAGTTTTTCACGGGTTGAAATTTTCGAATTTCACTACTCTCAACATTTTTGTGCTAAAATTGTTACTTTAATTACCTTTACATCTTTACAGCATACCTTATCAAAACATTCATGCTCTAAGTTTTTAAAGTGTATTATACTGACTTGTTTTGAAAAACTTAATTACTTATTTGGTTTTTATTATTTCAGGATCTGTAGTGCTGTAACAAACTGTGTTGTACGAATATTGATGCTAAAGTTTTGTATCGACTCAGAGATAGGTAAATTTAATGAATTATTATGGGCAGATTTTTTTGCAACAATGGAAATTGCGGCTACCGTACCTTTGCTACATTTAACTTATTTTGTTTCCATTTACGTACACTTCACATCGATGATCCTTCACTGTCTATTTCATGCGGTATTGATAATTGCCAGAGTCGGTTCAAGCTTTACCATTCTTATAGAAAACATTGCTTGCGTTGTCATAAGGGAGCAACTTTTAAAGACAGTTTTAATAAGGATATTGGAAATTGTGAAACAAATGAGTTTGAAAGTGTTGGTTTAGGAGATGACAGTTTTGTGGATGAGAGAAATGTTATTGAGCCGTTACTTAACACAGATGAATTTATCAAAAAAATTCAAAGTGTACTCGCTGTGTTTTCACTCAGAGTCAGAGAGATGCATTGTGTTCCTGCTGTTGTCCATACTGATATTATGAACAGTATAGCAGATATTATTCGGGTGATAATGGAACAGGTGCTGAAAACAGTCATTTGTGAGTTTGGAAATCGAGGTCTGCATTTAGGTGAGGTGTTTGAAGTTTTCCAAGTGGATCTAATGGTTGACGCCATGTTCACATTTAGCCGTAGCGATTTCATGTTACAAAAATTTTGCCGTGAGTTTCTTGCATTTATAGAACCCACTGAATGTGTCATCAATGGTAATGCAAAAGTGTATATTGTGCCTATTTTTGCGCAATTAAAAACACTTTTATCCAAACAGGATGTTTTGCAAGAAGTGTTGCAGAACAGTACAATAGTTGCTGATCCACACATGTTGTGCGATTTTAAGAGTGGTGTTTTATTCCAAAATTCTGATCAGTACAATAAATCGACCATTTTTTTGAACATGTACAATGATGAATTTGAGGTGGTCAACCCAATTGGTGCAAAACGTGGTAAACAAAAGATAAATGCTGTATATTTTACCATAGGTAATTTTTCTGACAATCACCATTCGAAACTTAAATATATTTTTCTGGCAATGTTGACACGACATAAATTTGTAATTGAGCATGGGTATGATGCTGTTTTTAGTCCTTTAGTTGCAAATTTAGCAGCACTGGAAGAGAGTGGTATAACCGTTACATCGAACAGTGGTGTTGAACACAAGTTTGAGGTCAGAGTTGCTACACTGTCTGGCGATAATTTGTCAAGTCATGCAATTGGTGGGTTCCGGCAGTGTTTTAGCTCAGGCCGTATCTGTAGATTTTGTATGATTACTCATGATGCTATTTCTTCTGTTACCTCAGAAAATGATGTAACATTGCGGAATATTACAAACCACAGCTATCACGTGTCTGCTGCGCAAATGAGTGCAGACAATATATCAGCATATGGTGTAACAGGTAAGTCGGTTTTGTCGCATTTGAAGAATTTTAACCCAGTTACATGTCTGCCTCCTGACCCCATGCACGACCTACTTGAGGGTGTTGTACCAGCTTTTATTTCTGCTTTACTTCAGCAGCTGTCTCATAAAGGTCTTTGTCGACTAAGAGATTTAAACAAGTGCATTGAGAATTTTCAATACAAAGGCTCTGACCTGAAAAACAAACCACAAGCTTTTAAGTCTGGTTTTGAAATTGTAGGTAGTGCATCACAGAAATGGTGCCTGCTACGACTTCTGCCACTGCTATGTCCGCTTTCACAGGATGAGGAACTGTTTTCCATTTATGTGAAACTACGTGTCATAGTTGATCATCTGTTGGCTCCTAAAATTCCAACGGCAAGTGTTGCATACTTAGACACTCTTATTACAGAGTTCCTTTCAGCTGTGCAAGTTGTTTTGCCTAGCTTACACTTGACAACCAAATTCCACTTTCTTATCCATTACCCACGAGCACTAACAATGTTCGGCCCACTTAGAAATTTGTGGTGCATGCGCTTCGAAGCAAAGCACCAGTATTTTAAAAGTGTGGTGAACCACTTGAGAAATTTCATTAATGTAAGCAAAACTCTTTGTACAAGACACTGTATGCTTCAGGCATATAACATGAGTGGAAATATTTTTTTTTAAGTGACACAGACCTCCAGGCTGTTGTCAAACGTGTTTCTCGATCAAAGTTTCCAAGTGAAATTCTGGATGCTCTTTGTACCAGTGAGGAAACACTCAGCACAGTTGCCTCAGTGTCCTGTAACGATAGATTGTATACAAAGGGTACATTCATCACACTTGGAAAGACTGCAGATGGTGTACCAATATTTTTTGAAATATGTACTATTTTTATTTTGTCAGATTCACATGTTGACATAGCTGGTAAGGTGTACAATACATCAATGCTTTGTCCCACCGCTTTTGGCTATGTCATCAAGAATGATACATGGTGTATTGTTCACCCTGGTGAGGAATGTGACTCAACAGAGTTAGCAATGTATATTGTTAATGATGAGAAAGTTATTATTCCTCACCACTATGTTTATTAGCTATTTTTGTATGCCACTTTTAGTGTTTTATTTTTTTATTTCTAAAGTATGTTGTTGCTACAATTTCCATTTGTTTATTTTTAAGTAGATCATTTTCAAAAATTACATTTTTAGCTTATTGTGAAAATGTTTGAATACCATGTAACATATGGGGCTTTCAAGAAAATAATAAAATCAGAAAGCAACATAGCAAAGAAAATTCATGATCCAATTAAAAAGGCTTTCGTATTGGATGCTAATTCTTCATTACACTTGCAATATTGGAATTTAAAACATAATGATTGGGTTGATTGTGAAGACTTGGATGAGATAAAAGAGGAAACTAAACTGAATGTCTGGCAGAAGTAAGTGGGAATCTGGAACATTTTATTTGTCAGGTGTGTTACAAAGCCTAAAATCTGAGCCTAATTCTCAATTCTTTGCTTGTTTTGTTTGTCACAGTGTTCAACAACTTGATCTACAGCAGCTGGAATCTTCTTCATTGTCACCACCAGCGTTAATTGTCACCAAAGAATGCCCCCTTGTTGATGACAAGGCATGATCAACAAATGAATCCGTAAGTCTATATTTCAATTTGTAATTGCTTTAATAACTAGATATTATGCTTAAGTGTTACATTTTATATTACTTTTTTTAACAAATACTGTGACAAGTTTACGTCTAATACCAAAATTTTCAAACGTTTCTGTTGTTTGGAGTACTTAACATTTAACAAGACATTTTTAGGGAGGAGCAAATCGTGATTTCATTTTTAAATCGCAAATATCCATCCAAATCAAAATTTTTAATGCTCTTTTTTTCACCAATTTTTCTGAATTATCCTTTTCAGTTGATGGATAAATATTTGTGACGCTATTTGAAATTTGCATACTGTGCTTCTCAACAGTGCATTGCAACATTTTTTTCAATGTTTTTTCTCTTAATATCATGACGTCGCTGTTAATGACATAATTGTTATTTTAATTAAAAAAATATTTAATAAATCAGAAAAATATTATTAAAAATACAAATAAACGTCGAATTAAAAATCATTGGATGACATACCAAACACATGTAATGCATATGTTGTCACTATGATGTCTTTTTGACATTTAAATTCCATTGTTTGGTGATAGTTTTTTTAAATGGAAAATGTCGACGAGATAATGGAGTAGTACAAAAATTTTAAATAGAAAAATAATTAAAAATGATTGTATATTTTATTATTAATATATTTACAATTTTTAATATCTTGATATATTTCTTATATTATTTCAAATACTTTAATACTAATAATAAAACAATTTTTATTACATCTAAATTATAATAGCGAAATTTTATGTACAGGAGAGTAATTAATAAACATTTTATCTAAAATAGGTACTTATTAGTCAGATGTTATATATTAAATTTAAATGCACTCATGAATTTAAATATGAAAAACAGGTTGCATTTTGTAGTTAACAAGGATTGGGATGTGCACGTTACTTTTGATTAACAGGTTTAATTGTTCCAGAGTTGAATAGGCAACAGATTCCAGCAACATTTTTTTAATAACATATAACAAATAGCTACGCATATTGCCAATGGACTTTTTAATTAAAACTTATTTAAACTGAATGTTTGAAATAATTTTGGAAGTAAGACGCTCTTTTCTATTGAGATGAATCCACATCATTAAAATCAGTTACATGGTTAAATTCCATTTTTTCTCCAATAAAAACTCAATCTAGTTATGATACTTTGAATTTCATATATTTTCATCTTTTCTGGTACTAAAAATACATTTTTAAATTTTCACTTACTCAAATATTGAAAATTCATAAAATTTTAAATGTCATAACTCGATAAGTTTTGTTCGTCGAAGCGTAAACTTGTTTTATTTTGTATTATAATAACACTTGAAAACTTTTGGACCCAGGCATTGTATCGAATTTTAATTTCTTAACTACTTAAAAAGTAACTATTTTAACGTAAATCGATTTTTATATGTTGCAAAACAAAGTTTGAGACATTTTTGAAACTAGAGCTGCATCTCTAAAACTGATGGTTTAGAAATTTATCAATTGATAAACAATAAGAAGAGATATCCTGTATAAGACAAAACACAACTTTAGCAACATGATCCTCGATTTTATTGCAGTTATATCTGCCAACGCATACATAAAACTAACCTCACTAACATTATTTATACACTTAAAATCAAATGCAAATCATTTTAACAAATTTTCCATGTGGTTTTCAAATTAAGTAACTGCACAACTTATACGATGCTATTTTCTTTTTTTCGATCTTTTTTTTAGTAAAATAAAATCACACAAGTTTTCCCAGCTTTTGTTTTTCAAAAATGCAGCATTGACAAAGTAAATAAAATAATTAAATAAATTAAATACATAATCCCCCCCCCCCCAGAAAAAAAGTGTGCCAGTTTAAAAAGTGAAAAGCCCTCATATTCTGTGATCACCGCCATCCACCAAAGATACTTATTCTTTCTACCAAAATGCAACGAGACTTTCCAATCCACCTTACTTAAGGCGAAGAGGATTCTGATTGGTTGCTGGTAAGCTAAGTTTCTCACCTGGTCTATAGGATCCACAGTGAACTGTTTTCCCCTTAAAGATTTGAAAGTACTGCGGTTTTATTTATTGGTTGAGGGTTTTTTCTCATTTTGTTTCTCGCTTTGACGCATGCTTAAGCGTAGAGAAAGGCCTAATCGCAAAGAAATTGTTTTTATAAAAAGTCCCAAATTTTTTCAAGTTTTTTGCTTATAATTTGCAGAGTACTTTTCAGAATTTTCTCTACTGAAAATATAACAAACAACATTGTACACAATATCCTGCAATCAGACTTTAAAAAGAAAGCATGGAAAATGAGCAGGTTTACTAAATAATTTTTCATTGCGCATGCGTCAATATTGCCAAAATTTCATTTGCATATTGTGCTAGCTAAATTTTTAGAGCAACTTTTGTAAAAGTCTGATACATAGCTTAACCTCCTGACTGCCGCTGGCTGATATTTTCGCACACTAACCTGCAGGTTTCACTGCAGCATAAGCAATATTTAAATTAATATAATTCTACAAATAAAACCCAGTTTTGAAAAATCAAGTTAGGATTAATACTGTCAAAGATTATAGATAATAACATATTTTGTATCAGGTTTGAAAAAAATCTTTTTTTTATATTTTTAATAAAATACAGAGAAAAGAACATTACAATTTTACCCTTTTGCTGGACAGTCAGGGGGTTAAATTCTGACAGTGATAGTCGATAGAATAAACTCAAAATCCGTTGTCCCAAAAAGATAAGGGGCTGTATCCGTATATCCATTAACTAGTGCCAATGCAGCATACATGATATTGCACGTATTACTATATTTGGAAACAGACCCTCATCTTTTTGTTTCATTTTGGGATAAACGGATTTTGAACTTAACGATATCAACGCGATGAACTATAATTTTCAGAATTTTCAAGCAATGTTTGAGACTTCACAAAAGTTGCTCTATTAATTTAGCTAACGTATTATGCAAATTATGTTGATTTCTTTTACGATTGCATAGGGAAAAATGTTTTAGTAAACCTGCTCTTTTTCATACAATTTTTTTTTTTTTTTAATTTTCACTACAGAGTTTTTTGTAGAATATTATTTGTCATTTTTTCTGAAAAGTACTTTTTTTTATATTAAGTTTCCTGAAAAATATAACCTCTCCTCTCCATCTCCCCATGTCACAAATTTACAACTCTCCCTTTATAGATGTCAAAGATTTTCATTATTCCCCCCCCCTCTCAAAACACACGCTAATATATTTTAACTAAAGTTTTAGAAATTCAAATTATCTACAAAATTGTTATGGAATTACAAAACCCAACATCTTATCAAAAAGTACTTTCAATAAAAAATTACATGCTCAAAAAATAAGTATTTAAATTAAGAAATTTTAAAATGGTTCATTTTATTATTGCCGAATGAGTTGCAGTGCAAAGAGTGGAAAATTTTGACCGTTCGATTAATTTTTTCATTATTTCACTGTATTAGGTATTGGTTTTCGGACGTCATAAAGCCGTGAACACATCCTATTCCACTTTACATAATTCGTCACAAAACAGTAGCTTCCATCACTCCCTCTCATGTGACATTACATGTTAATTTCACTATGTTTTATATAAATCATAATTTTCCTTTTCAAACTTTTTCACATATTTAACTATGATAAAATCAACACTAATCTTCCATTCTCTAATATTTTGCAGAGAAAATTTTCCATATGTCTACAAGTTGCCCCATTTTCCTCCGTGGTTGCAGACCATGTTGGAAACACGTAGCCCTCTGTGCAAGGAACCAAAGTGTCGGCGTGCTGTTACTAATGCATTATTCGATGATTTGCTTCGCTATGGCTCGTAAGTGCTCTGTACTATTTTCCTGCACTTGTGAATAAGACGTTGTTTACGAAGTACTTCTTTTACTCATTAAGTTACTGTGACATATATATTGATTCTAGTGTAAATGTCCGTCCTAGGATGATGGGTAAAAAATGTGTTTTTCACTTAAAATTTGAAAACACTGATAAAATGATTGAGAATATGGAAGCGCTTAGATGAGCAAAGTTCGGCTAGTTTATGTTTCATAAACACACTATTAGCGTTTACAAAATGTCTAGGTAAACCAGATTTCCCGTCTAATATACAGCAGAACAATTAAAACGTCTTAATAAAATAAAATAATAACATATATGCTATAAACTGCATAATTTAAAAAGTCTGCTTCAACTATTAAAATTATTTGGCGATTTTGTATTAAATTTTGGTAAGAGGCAAATACAAAAGTATTTTTTGTAAAAATAAAATAAAATAAAATAAAATAAAATAAAATAAAATAAATAAATGGAAAAAAGGGAGATTGATAATGAGCCAAACTTGTAACAACTGAATCAGCATGTAGAACATCTTGAGTTTACCTTACTGAACATATAAATATTAAAAAGTACACGCATAAAATGGGATCAAGAGTAACAACAAAATTCAATTTCCTTCAGTATGTTATTGCACATAAAAGCAATGCAGAAGACATTCACCAAGCAAACATTCAGATTAGCAAAGTTCGACTTTTTATGTTCCAATAAACACACTATTAGCATTTACAATTCTTCAGCGATAAAACAGGGTTTCCTGCTAATATATCATAACAAAATTAAGTTTTCTTAATAAAACAAATATGCAATAGAACTGCTTATTAAAAAAATCTGCTGCAACTAATAAAAATTTTAATGCACGTGAATATAAACTAAGTTTTTTACAAATGATACCATTAAATTAAAATTTTACGAAAAATAATAATGTTCATTTTATTTACACTGAATAAAATTTTAAAGGGTTTAAAATACTTATCAAGATAAGGTTCCTTTATTAATTCGTGATAGATAGCGCCAGGTGATTGTATCGCGCGTGCCGTGTCTCTCTGGTATGAGGACGAAAAAAATTAAAAATTCAACTTGCCTCTTTCGTGACTCGCGATTTCATGAGACATGCGACGTGTGCTGTATCTCTTGTCTCCTTGGTGTGTGGAGCGCCTTAAATTCGACCTTTACCGTAGTTGATTTGCACCCCACGGAAAAAAAATTGTCTTTTTTTTTTTCTCTATGAATCATTGAAGTGAATGACTGGATACCAAACTTTCTTGTTTACGCTGTATGCTACGTTTGTTTTCAACTGGATTTCTGAAATGTTTTTTGACTGCGCAAATCATTGAAATTATGTTAATTTTGAACAAAATTATGTTCAACAGAAAGTATTTTAGGTATAAAAGATTTGTATGTAGGTAGAAAAGTTTTCTCATACACATTTCAAATCGAAATTAATCCGAACGTGGCTCCATCTTATTGGAGACTGTTAAGAGTGATAGATTCGCTCCGGAATCGTTACATTGTGTTTATTATTTAGAGGTAGAATTGGATTTACATAGTAATAGTTTTACGATAAGCAGGGATGGAAAAATTTTTTCAGATCTTACCAGCCAAGGATTTATTTTACAAGCCAGCAAGATACAACGTATAGTTCAAAATTGACATGTCTACAAAGATAATTCATTACTGCAATGCATTTTTGTACTAACATTTCTTTAAATTGTTAGATATTCCTTCATTCTTAAAAAAAAATAAACTTAAGAAACGTCTACAACAGAAAAAGTTGAGCACTTAAGTATAGAACTTGGTGCCATGTTTACACAGGCAATTGTGTGAGATGCAATATATGGCTAAGACATAAAAATATATAATTTTTTTATATATCCTATTTATTACAAAGTGTCTGTTATTTTAGTTTAACAAAACCTGAGTTTTTTAAGACTACCAAAAATGTCAGAAAATCCACTCGCCAGTGGCAATTAGAATGATGACAACTCCACCAAGTGTGGATAATTGCAACAGCTGGAAAAAAAAATATATATGTAGGTGACATATTTGTTATCAAGCTTTATTTGTTATTTGTCTTTGTCTCTATTTTTAGTGTTATATTTATTTATATTTTTAATAAATAATGATGATTAATACTTAGGAATTGTATCATTGAGAATATCATCTTTTACAGCTACCCAACACCCCGAATGTTTCTAGAAACATCTAGAACATTGGTTGAAACATATCCAATTCTCAAGGACAAGCAGTTTGCTAATGCCAAACCTCATGTAAATATTTATGAATTTTAAGAAATAAGTTTGATGTAAAAAGTATTTTAGCAACAATTAATCTTCACTGAATTATATTACAGGACAGCTGGGTTCTAAGACTTACAAGGGCACCACCAAACATGGTGCTCACAGATTTTAATGATTTCTAAGTATGTTGTAGGGGTTATACCACTAATTATTCAGCTGAAAGGATTCTTTCAAATGGGCCTTGGTTTTTGAGAAATTGGGGGGGTCAAAGTTTAGCATTTATTTCAAATACCTGTTAGTATTGCCTTTGGTCAGCAGCTCCGTGGTTCCGAGGTAAAGTGCTGGACTCCAGACTCGGAGGTGACGGGTTCAACTCCAAGTTGGACCACCTTTTTTTTTTTTTTTTTTTAATCTTTACATACTTTTTACATGTTACATATTTTAAGCTGAATTTGGAATTCTACAGCTTTGAACTTATTAACATTTTCTTATGTGGATTGTTTATTTTTTTTACTTTTATTTTTCTTACTTAAAAAAATATGGTTCAAATGATAAACTAATTGCACTTCAAAATTTATAAAATAAATAAAAAATGCTTATATAATTAGAATTTTCAAAAAGCATAAAAAATTTTGAATATTTTAAAATCCCTTTTACTTTAAATATTAATAATTTTGCTCAATTACTTTTTTCAGATTTTCAAATGAATATTACACAATACTGTGCATGGATTTTTAGACAATCTATTATTACATTTAATATACTTACATATATATATATATATATGTGTTACTGATATATGCAGTGTAAAAAGATTAAATTTAACACATAACGCATCTTTATACACACTTTTATTTGGAAAAAATTATAATTATAACCTGAAAACTGATTACATGAGTATATTTATCGCATGTATAATACAGAACCAATATAAAAAAAAATAAATCACCATATCAAATACAAAAAAAAAAGGCCTTAGCACTTTTAAAACATGAAAGTGAAGAAATTATGCACACAGAAAAAAACCGTTTAGAATCATCATTTGCGTAGGGAATTGCGCTGAATGTATTAACAAAATTTACAGTATCGCGTGATATATTTGTCGTGTGAATAAAAATAAGTAATTAAATTATTCACAATTTAACAGAATCTTACTTGATATTTAAGAGCAAATATTTATTTTTTGATCAACTTTTATATAAACCTTTTCCTTAAAAACTTAACGTTTATGATTTTTTTTAATTAATAGTTTTTGCAAAACTTATTAATCTAAACGGAAATTTGAACTAAACTGAACTGGAATTTTGACTGAAATCTCATCTTTTTAAAACTCGTATAAATTTACATAACCTATATTCCTTAACTAGTTCTGCAAAAGAAATTAAATGGCAACAACAAAAAGAATTTCTATTTTTGCGTGATTTTACCGAGAAAATAAAAGCAGACGAATAAAATAAATACATATATTTTTTTTATCTATCGTAAATATTATTTCATTAGCAAACGATTTTCCCAATTTAGTTGATTTTTTATGAATAGTGCTTTAATTTGTTAAAATAAAAAATATATGTATTATTTTAAATATAATCCGTCATTTCTTATTTGTGCAAACGATAAATGATATTGAGGATGAACTTTAGAAATAAATGTATTTAAAGATCAGTTAAAATTTGGAAAAATATTTTAACACTACTGCAATAATATTTTATTAGACTTTCGAAGGTATGCATTATTTGAATTAACTAATCATATAAATGTCTGAGAAATTGCACCTGAAAATTATTTTGTATAATTTATGCAAAAAAAGGATAAGTTTTCATTTAAAAAATTCCACAAAAAAGGCGATAGGAAAGAGAAAAATTATTATTTCAGAATTGTGCTTAATAAAAAAAGAAATTACATAATAATTAACCAAAAAAAAAAAAAAGATTCAAGGCATAAATTAGTTATGCCGTTTTGTCAATAAAAATATTAGTTTAAAAATTGCAGATAAAAATAAATTTCCATGAAATAAATTCGGAAATATAAATTTACTTTATTAAAAAAATATCAAAAAGTTCAAAGCTGTAGTAGAATTTCCAATACTGCTTAAAATATGTAACGTGTAAAAAGTATGTAAAGATAAAAATAATATGTAATTGTGTAATATTCATTTGAAAATCTGAAAAAAGTAATTGAGCAAAATTATTAATATTTAAAGTAAAAGGGATTTTAAAATATTCAAAATTTTTTATGCTTTTTGAAAATTCTAATTATATAAGCATTTTTTATTTATTTAATAAATTTTGAAGTGCAATTAATTTATCATTTGAACCATATTTTTTTAAGTAAGAAAAATAAAAGTAAAAAAAAAAATAAACAATCCACATAAGAAAATGTTAATAAGTTCAAAGCTGTAGAATTCCAAATTCAGCTTAAAATATGTAACATGTAAAAATATGTAAAGATTAAAAAAAAAAAAAAAAAAGGTGGTCCAACTTGGAGTTGAACCCGCCACCTCCGAGTCTGGAGTCCAGCACTTTACGTCGGAGCCACGGAGCTGCTGACCAAAGGCAATACTAACAGGTATTCGAAATAAACGCTAAACTTTGACCCCCCCCCCAATTTCTCAAAAACCAAGGCCCATTTGAAAGAATCCTTTCAGCTGAATAATTAGTGGTATAACCCCTACAACATACTTAGAAATCATTAAAATCTGTGAGCACCATGTTTGGTGGTGCCCTTGTTAGGGATAAATTTAAAAAACATCGATCAAGACATGCAGAACTGTGCAATGCTGATGAATTGGAAAAAATGAAAATAAAGTTTGGGAGAAAAAGGAACAAAAGTCAATCTGATTTGGACAATGGCCTTGACGACTCATTAATATCGGTGAAACGTATGAAGGTAATTGTTTTATTATAAAAATTTGGGCAATAATTTTAGAGATTTTCATAGTTTTTTATTTTTATTGTTGTTGTTTTTTATTTAGTTGAATAAATACCTCTTTTTTTAAATTTCTTTTTAATTTTTACTGAAATGTAATAATAAAAATATACATATTAATTTTCTTAACGTATTTAACAATAGCTTAATTCTGAGTTTGCTTGCTATTCATTAGGAAACATTATGTCTTCAAGTAGGGTACATTTATTTTATTAACTTGAGTTACGGGGAATTTGTCAACACTTTGCTCCCAGGTCCTGTTTTTGTGAAACTAAACTTTTTACATTTGTAAAAAAAAAAAAAAAATCTAATCATAATCTTGTGAATTTGAAATGATCCTTTTATTCAGGTTCTTGTTTATACATTTTAATAAGATATATATATGTAAAACATACTTATATCTTGTATATGTAAAACTGTTTTTGTGAAGGATTCTTTCTGTTTTGAAATGAAAATAAATTTTGAAGGGACCTTTAAAGGATCCAATTTCTCTCTCAATTCCCCTGGTTAAATTATTTTTTTTAAATTAGCACTGCAAATCAACATTTTATTTAAATACTATTTTTCATATAAATTCAAAAATTGATAGCAGTTCGAAAGAAAGATATTAATTTGATTGTAATTGACTGTTTTTATTAATGCAATAAATAACTGGCTGTAGTGTAAAATTATACAATTCTACTTTTATTAAGCAAAAGATAGGATTGAAAAAAAGGTATATGTTGTGAGATTATATGAATTGTAAAGAATGTAATACTGTTTTTTAAATCACACTAATAATAACAATAAAACATGGTTTCTGTCTGACACAGAGTAATCGAACTAATAATAAGCTGCATTGCAAATATTATTACAGCTAGCCAATAAATAATTATTAAATTAAAAGCTTTTGTGTGCAAACAGAACTGGTTATTTTTGCCCTACTTTTTTCATCATTAAAAGTCATTTAAAAGTTTTACAACGACATAATGTTTCATTCATTGGTATGTTACATTTGTTGTACAGAGTTATTTTCCCTTACTCGCAGGTTCCACAATCAAGTGACTATGAGGAGGATGAGTTTTCCCTTGCCATCCACATTAAAGTGTTGCAAGAAGAGTGCCAAAAAAGAAAACCGAATGAGGATTTAATTAAAGACAAAATGGAACGGACATTTTTCCACCGAGCTCAGTATATAACAACCCATTCCGTGGCTGAAACATTAAAATGTTTCCCCCCACTTCAACAAACTAATTAGGTATATTCAATTACAATAACTGCAAATTTATTTTGTAGCACAAGTCATTTTACGAGCAGTTTAAAAAATTTGACCACACTTTTTTTTTTCAGCTACTGAATGAAGCAAAACGGCTACGAATATATGAAGCTGATTTGAGAGATTTTCTAACCATTAAAAAGGATAGTCTCTCACAACTGGTGCAAAAAAGAAAATCAAAAAACAAAGGATTGTCACAGCTGCTAATAGCTGAGGCAGAATGTGCATGTACAGAAGGTAACAGAGTGTAGTTAGTTTTTAGTCAGTAACCTCATCAAGTGAGGGGGTACCGAGTTATTTGGTCTTGATCAGCCAATTTAAATCCTGTTTACAATCGAATGATTTTTTAAAAAAATCTTTGATTTAATTTGGCTTTCGTTTTTAGATCGGTTATTATTGGAATAAGGATAAATTTTGCTATTTATTTTTGAAAAAGAGACTAAAAGAATATTGAGGATTATTTAAATGCAATTAGCAGGTAACGGAATAATTTTTTTTTTAAATGTATGTAATAAAATTTGTATTAAAAATATAACTCATTATTTAAAAAAAATGAACCCAGCATTTAAAAAAAAAATTCAATTATAGATGCAAAGTAAAAATGCGGATTAATATCACTCGCTTTTAATACTGTTCTATTTTTCTAGATGTTCCTCCCCTCTCCCTATTTACAAGCATGTTGGTGAAGTAAACCTGTACAGTTGTTTTCTATGTAGGGTTATTACTTTTAAAGCAGATTAAGTAAATAACAAGCTAATACTTATTGTATAATTGATTACACTTATAAGTCACATATTTATTAGCTCATTCTAATATTTTTTATGGTAGTATTTAAATGTAAATTTTAAGTAATTTTCAAAACGTATATGATTATTAATTTTAATATTATTTCTTAATATTGCTAAAACATTTTACTGCTTTATACTTGAATAAAAAATTATGTTGAACTATTTTTTCTTCAGAATTTCCTATTACAAATATATATATATAATTTTTTATGTGATCAATAACTTATACTTTCACTCTTTATTTATATGGAACTAAAAATACCAATCCATGTTTCGCGTTTCTCTTATAATTGGATAATTTTTTTTTGGAATCACTGAAGTCATTAAAAGTTAAGATATTGGTATGCTCTTATATGGGAATTCAGAATAAATTCATACAATTGTTTGTTACAAAAATTTCAGAAAAATTTCAAAATTCCAAGAAAAAGTAAGAAAATTTTGAACTTTCAAGAAAAAAATGTAAATGTTTCTTAATAAACTAAGGATTTGAAATTGATGCACCATGAAAATTAAAGTTTGCTCCTCATTAGTACTGTAAAAAGTTTCAACATCTCGTGCATATCATTTTGCATAGTCCTTCTTTGTAACAGAGATTTTCAGTTTCAGCTTCACGGAAACTTTCTACTGAATGGTGTTCGATTGATTAGGTCTGCTTACTTATCTTTGTTTATAAACTGAACATTTATTAGCTTAATTTATTGAATACTTATTATTAGTATTAAAATGTCAAAGCAATCTGTATTAACTGTGACTGATGTGATAAAGAATTTCACACTGATTTGACAAAATGGATAGAATCTGATGTTAAAAGTGTATTTGCAAACTGTATAGCATGCAAAATATTCAACAATTTGTTAATTTGGCAAAAAATTAAATAACAAATCAGTAGTTTATGCCTCAAAATGGGTCGTGAAAGTTCCACTCTCAAATTCAGAATTTAAAAAAAATGTGTATAACGTTACAAAATCTCGATACCTAGAATTTTTATTATTATTGCTAAGGAAAACCTAGACATGTTAGGGAAATTCGTAACTAATCTGGAATAAACACCTTGTTGCAAAATATGCTTTGTAAAGATGGTTAATAATGTAAATAGTTTGTAACTCTTAATGATAATACAGAAAAAGAATATATGTATGACACGCATCAGTTGGCCATGCAATTTTCTCGTGGTGTCTGAAAATAGGCAATAAAGAGAAAAGTGTCCAGTTAAATTGATGGCATTGAACTCACAGGCTATATATACAGCTGTATATTACACTCTTACTTCAAAGAATAATGCCTTTTCAAAAATAAAAGAAATCAACTGTAAGTTAGTGGGCAGGGGATTAGCTACCACCCCCCTTCATATCTAACCATTGAACCTCCAAAGCTAACCAGCTAACCTTATCAGAATGAACCTACATATAAAATTTGAAGCTAATCTGATATTTATATCAAGAGTTATCGCGTTACATACAGAACTTGCGGGCACATTAGCTGTCAGGCTTTGATAGCCTTGTGAGTTAAAAAGTAATGAATTTAAATTTTTAGCACTGCAAACACAATAAATCTGTTCTTTTTTTAAATTTTCTTTTTTGTTCATCTACCTTTTTTTGCTGTGCTTTGATGATATATTTTAAATGGACTGTCTTGTGCGTTTTCCTTAATGTGTTATTATTATTTCAGATAGTGAGCTTGCATTTACAGTACTTACATTACCATGCTTGATGCGAGAAAAATTTCCGACTCTTTATCATGAAGAAGGTGCAGAAATTTCTGTTCTTCAACCTGTGATTGTCCACCGCAACTCAAGCAATGTGTTAAATTCCTCATATTATGAATTATTTTTAGACAAACAGTTTATTACAAAAACTGAAAATTTTATAACTGCAGTTACTTTGTGGTATACATTATTTTGGCTTTTTGACGTTGGCTATAGCAAAAACCAACTTAATTTTTTATCATTTTTAGATACTTATGTGTTCAAAAATTTCTCAGTGGCATCAGTTCCACGCAGTGTAAAGTCTTTGTTTAATAATATTTAGTACATTCTTGTGTTTACAATAAAAATATTATTTGAAGTAAAACTATTTTTTTATTCAGTGTTTTATTCATTTCATTATATTTACTCTGTAGATTAAAATTTCAGATTCAATAAGTCAAAACATAAATTGAGAGAAAGTGTCTTGATGTGGACACTGGGTTAGAAATCAGCAGGTCGTTAGTCGTCAAATGCAACTAAATTATACAAAAATTATTCCTAGTCGACAAAACTTGATGCCCAGCTTTATTTTACTTTTATTTTTGTTTAACAAACGCTTTCACTTGTATTTTCGCGTACCCCCCCCCCCCACATACAACCTGCACCATGACAGCAGCACCTGCTTAAGACTCTTTTGCACCTGTCAATAACCTCTAAGTTAACTTCATTTTAACCAATGACTGATAAAACTGGACTTTGGGATTACGTCCCTATAAACAAGATTATCTTTTATTATGAGATATTTCTTCATTCTTATGTTCCTAAAATAAGAAACTGTATCAAGAATGTTTTTGAAGTTTTTTTTTTTCTGCTTCCTTCAAACAAACAAACAAAAAAAAAACTTATGTGTGATTTGGGAATGTTTTAAATACCGCACCTTAATTGGTAACCAAAGATTCATTTATTTGCTAACTTTTTATTTTCTGATGTTGGTCTCAGTACTTTTTTCTTCAATTTGGCTTATCGCTAGTTTTATCTAAAAGTTTATATTTACTTTCTGTGGACATATTTGCTTGATTATCTGTTTTGTATGCATATTAGTTTTATAAAAAGAATAAGTTTTTCCAGAATTTAAATATTGTAGTTTAATCAGGTTTCATACTTATGGAAAGCCAGTTTTTATTTTGTTTTAGTATGATAAAGTGTTTAATATATAAAGTCTCCTCCCCACTTGCCTTCAATACATAAAAATTAAAAATGCAATGCAATATTATTATTTTTAACATGATTGTGCAAAGAAATAAAAAAAATATATGAAATGCAGTTGGCACATAGAAAAAAAAGTTGTAGGCACTATTTTACCACCTTACATACAGTTCTTAATTGCACTCTGTGTGGATATATGCAATAAAATATGGATTTGCATAAGTTCAGTATAAAGGTAAGTACTACATATAATGCAAGAATGGTTTTTTGGCTCAATTTCATCTGTGATTTTTACCACAACTATAAAATTATCTTATTTTCTATAGTTCATTTCATAGCTTGATGGAGAACTTTCTGGAAATTTTTTAAAGATATGAAATATTTTTACTAATTTAAAAGTTGCAGCATTTATTACATATTCATCTCTAATTTGTGTTTTATATTTTTTATTAGATACAGGGTGGCTCAAAAGTATGGGTGCGTTGTTTGACATTGATATTTCTCTACTAAAATCTGAGAAATGCTTATTTTAAAATTTTGTAGCATTTTTTTCTATTATTATATAAAAATCTTAACCGTAAGAAAAGTGCACAACCGCCAAAATGATCAGCAACTGATATGTTCAATACAAAAAGAAAAAATAACTCATCGCACTTTTTCTGAAAAGATTAATGGTTTTGGGAAGACTTCCCATAGTGGAAAAACACCTTTAATTTTTATTAATCCTTTAATTAGTGTTACTAAGTTTAATGCTAAAATGTAGTAAGACAAGGTTTTGGCTTCATGAAAGCAAAATAATTTTAATTGAACTTGCAGCAGTATTGGGGCCTTCACATGGAGCAAAATCAACAATGACCTTCAACACCCGTCAACATTGATATTTAACTGCCTTCAAACAATTGGATCTTAACCAACTTCTGTAGAAAAATTAGAACAAGAAAATCTCCAGTTTACATTGTATGTGATACGAAATTATTAAGGCATAGAATGATTTAAATCAGTATTATCTGCAGCGAACTTTCAATTCTGTGATCCTTCGTTTTCAAACTTGTTAAAGTAAATGTCAAGTCAGTGAGCAATTTGTTAAAATATTGTTATTTCTTATATTTTTGTTTTATTATTTTACAGGATATAGCATTTTTCTGTGCACCCATATTTTTCAGTTGCCCTGTATATAATTAATGAAAATACATGTCAAGCAATATACTGTTTTTTAAAAAAAGATGGTAACAGATTATTTTTAAAACTATAAGAGAAATTATAAAAATATTCATATGTAGGTAGATAATTCAAATTGTACTTTTTCTTATTTTGGGGACAAAAAAACATGAAATTTTTATACTGTTCCTGTATCTAAAAATGCACAATCGCAAAAATAGTTACTGTCCCATTCTTAATCATATCCTGAAAGTTTGATCCGAAAATATGTTATAGACAGTCAAAAATAATGATTTATTTCATTTTACCAAGAAATTCAAAACATGAAATCGAAAATCAGTCTTCAAATTTCATGACAAAGTCACAATATATGAATATACCTCTATGATTTTTGGAGGTAGAAAGTATGTCTAGTGGTTGTGTGAATTTTTCGATTTATTCAAACAAAACCTTTTGGGTATGACTAAAAGTGCGACAGTGATGACTTGTGATTAGAGATTTTGAAATGCAGGAACTGTATAAATAATAAAATTTTGAATTTTTTTAAAAATACTCTCCACGTAAATGAAAGTTCAATTTGATTTCTTTGCCTTTCTATAACTATTTCATATTATACTTCTTATAGTTACAAAAATATGCTACAATTTTCTTTGGACACCAGTTAATGAGTTTAAAAATATATTCCATCAATAAAAAAGAAAAAATCCCTGTCGGCTGGGCCTATAGGCGGAGGTAGATTTCGAAGAGTGCTCATTTCAAAAAAAAAAAAAAAAAGATTAGAGATAAACCCAGTTTAATAACTTCATTTGGCCGTTTATAAAAAATTTTTAATTTCATTTTTCTGCAAAAACTGGTTTTATCAGAATCATCTTAAGAAAAATTCAGTTCAAATGCCCGTTTTGACAACATATTTTGAAATAGATTCTGAATTTATTAAAAAAATCGACCAAAACAGCACATTATACAGCTCCTAAATAACAAAAAACTGTCAGTTGAATGCATTTGAGAAAAAAATTAAATTTAAAAATGAGTCATAAAATAACCGATTTGTTGTTTGAATACATCCTTAATTCTTTAATCATGATTGCTTCGGAAAATTTTGTGCGAAATACTCACTTTGACAGCATTTTTAAAAATATATTCTATCTTTATCAAAAAACTGGCCAATGCGTCACAGTATATAGTTCCTAAATAAGAGGATCTGTAAATTGGATGCGTTTGAGAGCGAAAATGGATTTTAAAACGAGTCATAAAAACGCAATTTGCTATGTGAAAACTTCCTTAAATTTTCAAATCACAAAGACTTCGGAAAATTCTGTTCAAAATACCCTTTTTGGTACCCTTTTTCAAAATATATTCTGTCTTTATCAAAAAACCGATCAATGCATCACATTATATAGTTCCTAAAAAAAAGGATCTGTAAATTGGATGCATTTGAGAGCAAAAATGGATTTAAAAACGAGTCAGAAAAAAAACGCAATTTCTTATTTGAATACTTCCTTAAATTTTCAGTCATGATGATTTTGGAAAATTCTGTTCAAAATACCCTTTTTGGTAGCCTTTTTTGAAATATATTCCGTCTTTATCAAAAAACTGACCAATGCATCACATTATATAGTTCCTAAATAAGAGGATCTGTAAATTGGATGCGTTTGAGAACAAAAATGGATTTAAACACGAGTCAGAAAAAAACGCAATTTCTTATTTGAATACTTCCTGCAATTTTCAGTCCGAATGACTTTCGGAAATTCTGTTCAAAATACCCTTTTTGGTAGCCTTTTTTGAAATATATTCTGTCTTTATCAAAAAATTGACCAATGCGTCACTTTATACAGTTTCTAAATAAGAGGATCTACCATTTGGATGCGTTTAGAATCAAAAATGAGTTTTAAAATGAGTCAGAATATAAGCAGTTTGGATTTGAGATTTTTTCTCCAACTCCTATTTTTGTTTAATTTTTTTTTTTGCTATACGAATTGGTCCTATGAAAAACTTGTCAATATAAAAGTTGTAGATATTTTTGAAAAGATGTAAAATAAATTTAGTCAGATTTGATATCGTAAAAATTGACGGAGTTATGGATTTTTCTCTTTTTTCAGCGCCCTTTTTCTTTTCGTTTTTAATTTTTTTCATCGGTAAAAGTTGGTCCTATCAAAAACTTGTAAATACAAAAGTTTTAGATAATTTTAAGAACATTTACAAAAAAATTAGTTGGACTTGATATCTTGAAAATTGACGAAGTTATGAATTTTTTCTCTCAAAATCCCTGTTTTTTTCGCCCCTTGAGCCCATTTCTAAATTTATCAAAAATCTGTCATGCATATACTTTTGGCCCATTTTTAAGAAGTAATATAAACTTTAAACCGATTCGATATCTACTTTAATAAAGAAGTTATGGCGTTTTTTCGGTTTTCAGAAAAACGCCCCCTATTCCGACCCCCTTGGTCCGATTTTGCCCATTAACGAACTTAGCCGAGATTTTATACCCTTTTATTTTATGTACCAGTTTGGTGGAGATTGGTGCAGAATTATAGAAGTTATCGTGTCCATAAAAAAGTGAGATATATATATATGAAGATAGATAGATAGATATATATATATATATATAAACTGGTGCGATTGCAATAGGTAGTATTTCTTACGAAATCTACCTAAAAAAAAACTCAGACTGATCCTGATAATTTTCTCGGCAGAATTCAATTTAAAAAGAGATGAACACTTTGTGTTTCATGATTCAATCCATTACAATTTCTAGACAAGCGGGGAGAGGGTGCCACTGTGGACCATAGATTGTGAATGATTTTACTTGTAGGGTGCCACAGGGCATTCTGAATTAGATGTGCGATCCTTTCACCCCCTGGGGCATCCTGGATAAAGGGTGCCATTATTCTACCCTGAGATGCCATCATTTCACCCTCTTGGGCACTCTGGATAAGAGGTGTCCTTATTCTCCCCTAAAGTGCCATCCTTTCACCCCCTGGGGCATCCTGGATAAAGGGTGCCATTATTCTACCCTGAGATGCCATCATTTCACCCTCTTGGGCACTCTGGATAAGAGGTGTCCTTATTCTCCCCTAAAGTGCCATCCTTTCACCCCTTGGGGTACCTTGGATAAGGGATGCCATTATTCTCCCCCTGAGATGCCATCCTTTCACCCCCTGGGGCACCCTGTATAAGGGGTGTCATTATTCTCCCCGAGATGCCATTGTTTCACCCTCTTGGGCACTCTGGATAAGGGGTGTCCTTATTCTCCCCTAAAGTGCCATCCTTTCACCCCTTGGGGCACCTTGGATAAGGGATGCCATTATTCTCCCCCTGAGATGCCATCCTTTCACCCCCTGGGGCACCCTGTATAAGGGGTGTCATTATTCTCCCCGAGATGCCATTGTTTCACCCTCTTGGACACTCTGGATAAGGGGTGTCATTATTCTCCCCTGAGGTGCCATCCTTTCACCCCCTGATACACCCTGGATTAGGGGTGCTATCCTTTCACCCTAGTTAAGGGTGCCATTTTAGCTCCTCTAGGGGTGTCACCAGTGAGACAAGCCTTTCACCCCTAAAAGGTGCAATGTGTCACCATTAGTTTTAACAGTGTGTATACAATTAATTTATCAATTGTGGAATACAAAAATGAGGAACGTTAAAAAGCACCAAATCTTATATCTAAACAGCAGACCGGTTTCGGTTGCATTTAGCTTACCGTCATCAGTGCTAGCGGAGGTAGAAATCTGCTCATATATACACTAGTAGAGACGGAGGATTGAAGGCAACCAATAGGGTGGCAGAGGACTGCAAGTAATGGCCAATAGGAAAACGCACGTGGGAAAGGACGGAAGGAGAGAAAAAAAGGTTAAAATGAGCGAGAAAAATAATTACGAAATAGAGGTTTTAATGTGATATTTCCAGCAATTCGATAGAGAATTCTCAATTGACAATTTTGTCAAACTTAACTTCCTTGAAGCATTTTCACATTTATAAAAATTTCGACTAAATTGTCAATTGTGAATTCGCTAGCCCCCCTCTATCTGGCGCTGGAAGACGATCCGATTAATTATTCAGAAACAATATACACTCAGGTTAATTGACTTGTAACTCCATGGCTGAGTAAAAATTTTTGAAATTAACAAAAAAAAATTTCGAACGTTATAAAAATTCAGATGCTATTCGAAAAATTCTGCATTGCATTAAAAGAAAGTTTTGAAAAATAAATTTAGAGAGAAATAATTTCGCTTATTTGCATAAAGGTAGAAATCTGTACTAGTATTATAAACTCGTACCTTAATTTCCGGCGTATAATCCGCGGGCCAAACAATTTTTCTACAGCCATTTGGAAAATGGTTGTCACTCTCGGTCTAGAGATATTTGAATCCTTGTGATGTACCTGAATCCTTGTGATGACCCCATTTTATTTGTTTTCACATTTGCCCATTTTTAATCCATGGCGTATGTACTATAGTACTCTGTTATTAAGCTACGTTTTGACTATCATTGTCTGAGCGAAGCGAAGTCTTATACTCAGAGTACGTAACGATATTAAAAGTCAAAAAAATTCTTTCGTCAAGCAAATCTCAAAAATTACTTGTCGGATTTTTATTCTGTTTGTACCAGTTGGTACCTATGAAGGTAATCTGGTTAATTCACTATCTACGAAAAATTAGTTCCAAATAGTTTAAAAGTTATATTTAAAAAACTGATAAAAAGCACAATTTATTTGCATACGTCACGGAAACTTGGTGTGCGTCATTTTTCACTAGCTGGATATTTTCGTAGACAACCGAATCAGAGTGCATGGAGTAAATAGTTGTTTTGACGAAGCGAAGACTAATACACATAGTAGGTAACAATATTAAAAGTCAAGCATAACTCTTTCGTTAAGCAATTCTGGAAAAGTACATATCGGATTGCGATTCTGATTGTACCAAACGGTACCTATGAGAGTAACCTACTGAATGCACCTACTTTCAAAAATTAGTTCCAAATAGTTTTAAAACTATTTTTAAAAAACTGACAAAAAGCCCAATTCATTTGCATACGTCACAGAAATATTGTGTGCGTCACTTTTTACCGGTTGTATATTTTCGTTAGATTCCCAAATTTAAGCACATGGAGCAAGGAAAATACGCAAATAATTTTTAAGTACAATAAATTACATTTAAACTTAAGAAATAAACTGAAAAATAATTTTGTTCTTGTTGTTAATTTAAAATAAAAAAGTCTTAATTCGTAGTAACTTAGAATTAGTATTTGAGATTTTGCGATAATTTTTATAATAGCACTTAATAGCCGCCATTAGCATCTTTTATATTTCGCACCTTCGCACATGCAAATTGGAAACAATTATGTATAGTTTAAATAAAATATGTGCTGAAATAAAATATTGGTATAAATATCTCGTGATCAATTTCGCGAAATTGTACATATTCACATATTTTTTATTTTAAATAACGAAAGAAGAAATAAATTAGTGAAACATTGATAAAAACATTGATGAAACATTGATGACTTATAGCGATATTCAAAACAACATTTTCATCAATTTGGCGAGAAAAAAATCGCGCAACATGTAGCTTATATTTTTACTCATAAATATGACATGTGCCATATTTACGAGTAAAAATGAGCATAAACGATCATCAGGTTTGAAATCTCAACTTCTGAAGACAAAACTGGACCATGATTTATAAAAACGCCTAGGTAAAGATATTATTTGAAATGTATCATGAAATTAGAGCAGAGATATCATATACGCATCGGGTTTGGCACAAATTTCGCGAAAATCATTTTTGAATGAATTTCGATTATTTTAAAAAGTAAGTAACCATTAAAAAAAGCACGATTAAATTTAGGTTATATAAATATAGAAAAAAAATAAGCAATTTATTAATAAACAAACAACAATAGCCAGATCACCATGCAATGTAAATAATGATATTTTGGCGCTAATTATATGGAAACGTTCCATATCCTGTTCTAAAATTTTTGGCAAGCTCTTTTTTTTTTTTTTTTTTTTTTTTTTTTGTAATACTTGGTTATTTCGTAGACCAATTGCGCCAAACTACACAAATCGCCAAACTGTTTGTCAAATTACATAAATTGACCTAATTTATATTTTAAATAATAGAAGAATAAATACATTTTTAAAATGCATAAGAAATACATATTAAAAGTTGAATTAAAAATCACTTTATGACGTAACAAGTACGCGTATCGTAATTAATTACAAGTGAAAGTAACATTTACAATCATCCAGTATTGGCATGTAACCTTATAGTTTGGCGATAGTTTTTTGATCGACAGAATAACCAAGAAGTACCTTTTTTGCCATTAATTAAATCGATGTGATTGTGATCTTCAGCCTGTGAGGTTGCTTTTTTTCTGCACTTTCCAACAAAGCTGAAAAGTATTTATGCATGCGGTTTGTCTATCCGTCTGTCCACACTCAAACATCTGTAAATATACACCGATTTATATGCAATTAGAAACCTTATTTGGGGTCTCCTAGGCATGTTTGATATTGTATATGAAGTATGTAGGATTAATAGTTTATTTATAGGAGCACCCAAAAGATTTTCATTACAGTATGGTCTATTGGGGGAAATCCTTTGCAGAGTATTTTAATGAAATTACGCTATTGCAAATTTGCGAAACTTATATAAACCACTGAATTTCATTACGATTAAGTTATAATAGGGTATTCATAGCATTTTTAATCCAATTACAAGGTCACACAAAAGAAATCTGTTACAATACTGTTTTTGAGCAATAATGTCTGGAAATGCGTTTTTAATTTCGGCGTGCGCTTTTAAATTTAAGTCTTTTTTTAGGTGTGTCCCTAATTAATATAAAATATTTAGTAACTATAGTCGCCGTCTGATCCGCTCGTCTGTATCTCCACATATAACAGCACAAAAACTATCCTACGGAATCGTTTGAAATTTTAAATATCTATTTGTTGCCGAATTTTGTTGAGTCGTTGCAAATTTTAATAAAATCGGATAAATTCGAATACAGGGACAATCAAAAGTATTCTGTTACATTACGGCCGATGGGATGAAATAGTTCTAAGCTCTTTTTAATGATGTTAAACCCATCGAAACATAATGAAATTGATATGCATTTATGAAGAGCACTAGAATACATATTTTGTAGAGCATGCCACGCAAAAAATATTTATTATTCATTTACATGTCATCACAAAAGAATTCCATTATAAAATAGTATGAGGGGTGGGATATTACCTTTTCAGCTTTGCTAATCTAGGAATTTTATCATAGAATCATTTTCTCAATTGCCACTTGCAGGCCTTTTAAATAATAACCCTTTTCAGGTAAAACGGCGTAATCGAGTTCACATAGGCTTATTTGAGCCAGTATGTTATGCTGAAAAAAAAATGTTCAGATTTGTAAATAACTTGTGATGACACTTTCACGGCTCACAGCTTATGCAGACGAGATATTCAGATCTCGTTCATATCTTATGCTATGGGCATTGTCAACAGTGGAATAATCGTAAAGAAATTGAGAATATACGCTCTAAGCAGACAGTATATGCCCAAGTTATAGAATATATCCTAGAATGTATGTACTGTGGCTTTTTGAAAAAGAGGGCGAGGGATATAAGGTGATTCTTAAAAAATCCAGAAAGTATGCGGCGTATACCTCTGTAAACTCTCTACTACATTCATGATTGCCAATTTGTTTTATTTTATGTATGCTAAAGCGAAATACAGCTCAATTTCATGGTAATGGGTTTAAAACGAAAACAAATCAGCGTATGTAGTGGCCAGCATGCACGACCCATTTAAATCAGATTGAGAATATCTGGAACACACTCGAAATGACAGATTTTATTCCTTTATTGGCGTTTTCGGGATTTTTATGTATCTTTTTTTAAGTGAGAATACCCCAATTTTTTATTGAAAACCTCATCGCATACATTGAAAACAGATGTAGATATTATATTATTATATATATTAATTATTTTGTTCTCACTACACACCATATAAAAAAATCCCTCATTCTACTCAACCATCATGATTTGCACCAATTTTAAATACTAAAATTGATGTGTATATTCTTTACGTCTTTTCAAAGAGTTTAAATTCCGATACTATTTAAAATAGATTTTTACCGCAGGGAATATTTTTAGCATATCGCGTAGTTAAATTAAAATCATTTTTATTTGTTAAGAGAAAATGGCAATATAAAGTTGCAGTAATCTTCTATTTTTCTTCAACATTCTAGCAGCAATAGAGTGCTTCATTTCACACAGTTGTCAAAATGTCATTTAAAACTATAAAAAAGTAAATAACTCATAAAAAAGAAAAAAGAAATCATGGATAGGCAGGTTCCAAACAAATCACATTTGTAACAATTGAAAATGTGCGTAACAATATAACCGCACAATGATATACAGTAGGCTCTCGTTAATTCGAACTCGTTGGGACCACAAGAAATGTTCGATTTATGAAAATATGAAATGAAAACATGCTTAATACCGAGGCTATTACAAAGGAATTGATGCTATAGTGCTTTTTTAATTTATTTCGCCTATTATCATTAGAATATGACTTAATATTAAATTAGAATGTATAAATATATAAACTAATTAAAACATTAGAAATAAGCACAATGGAAGAAAAAATTAAAGCGTCACTGATAGACGGGAAACGAAGAAAGTGGATATCAAATGCATTGGATTATATGTATCCTCGTTCGGAACAGTTTTTACAAAAATCAAAGAAAGAAAGTTATTCCAATGATTTGAAATCCTTGAGAAAGAAGAGAAAAATGAAAAATTGGAATTCTCATTAGTTCGAATTAAACGAAGTCAAGAGATAATGAGTTCGAATTAATGAAAAATTTTAGCGTTATTCTGCAATTGAAAATTTCAAAACTTCATGTTTTGTTCGAATTAAGCGAAGACTCGAATTATCCGATTTCGAATTAACAAGAGTCGATTGTATCTGCTTTGTTTTAGAGGTGTTTTACGGTTAGATGTAAATGTAATTCTTTCAATGACAACACTTAAATTGGTATCTGGAAGAAATATCATATCGGGTGCTAATAACGATTAAATTACCTTCCTACATATCATAATATAGAAAGAATTTATTCGTGTATGTATAAACTATTTTGATTTTTTTAAAAGATTTATTCTGTTTTTATAACACAAAATAATATTACGGAAATTCGGCGTAAACCCTGATTTTCGTCCCATTTACAGTCAGCGCTATTTAAAGAAAGAATAATTGAGATAAATGTTATCTGTATAGGAAAATATCTTACTCAGATTTAAAATACCCATTTTTACCTTCGTAAAACATTTAATTGTTCCAAATTTCTCTCTAAATTCATTAAGGGTTCATAGGACTTTTAAACTTTCAAAAATTTCGAATTTTTTTAAAAAATATATGTTAATGGATAAGCGTTTCTGAACATTATAAAATAAACCGCATTAAAAAATTCCTATAATTACTCGAGTTATAGCCTAAAACATACGAAGCGCCAAATGATTTGTTTTGGTAAAATGAAACTTTAAAGTCACTAGTACATCGAACCCGGGGTTCCCGGGTCACAGAGTAAAGGTGAAAGACTTTTTTTCTTTTTATTTTAAACTAGCAGGCTATGCCCGCTTCGCTGGTCCATATTTCCAAACGAACCTTGACTAAAAAAAAAATGGTGATTTAAAAATTTATTATTTTTATTTTAAAGCAGCATAGACCACCCTGGAATGTTCTTCCGTATTGCTAAAAATCATCCAACGCCATTGCAATATTGTACTATTGTAAGTCTTGGCGAAAATTTGGGCAATTAAGCACCCTCTCTTTTATTTTATCATTTATAGTAGAGTTTCGTATGAACATGAGACCGTTATGACAACAGGAATCAAAATGCTCTCGAGTCATCACACTATTACATTAGAGGGCATTGCAATGATTAGTGAGATTGATTATCAAACTCTATTAACTTTCGGATTGTACATTATCATTTCTTAGTTCTTAAAATCCCGACATCTGAACTTGCACTATGTGTAGTTCTGATAGTCTACATACAATGTCATTTCACGTTACATTTTTTAATAAACGTCCTCTTTTAACAGGTCTACTGTAGATTCCTATCTACCTTAATCTGTTCCAGCAAGAATACATAGAGTAAAAAATTTAAAGAATTATTGACAGATAAAGAAGAGTTTTTGTTTGTTTGTATTTATGACGGCCATTTATCTACACGTGGGATATAGGCCCTAAGAAAAGGATGCCCTCCGTGGGGGTGTCAGACGAAGAAGGGTGTTTCACTTATATATTTAGTAGAACAATGAAGCATAAAAAGTGTGTTTTAAAGCTGTATTATTTGAATAACATTAAAATTACATCAGTTTCACTGCTTCTTCCTTTTATAAAACAGTTGCTAACATGTAGCCGTTAAATCAGAATAATCTTGATGACTAAATTTTGTAGAAAAATAAGTCTTTAGTTTGCATCTTTCTACCTTCTGTAATCGATTCCATTATGATTTTTAGTGTCAAACATTAGAAGTGCTAGAAACGATATTGTTACAAATGTACCAGACTTATTTCATGTTTGTCCTCAAATAAATGTGAAATTTACGATCATCCATTATTGGCATTTAATGTTATAGCTTGATGATAGTTTTTTGTTCGACTACTTGATTATTCCGTCGATCAATTTCGCCAAATTATACAAATGGACATAATTTTTATTTTAAATAACCAAAGAATCAATAAATTACTAAAATGTTAATAGAAATACAAATAAACATCGAATTAAAATTGGTTGATGAAGTAACAATTACGTATAACAAATTTAATGTCAAATGAATATGACATTTACGATCATCCATTGACATTTAACCTTATACTTTGGCAATAGTTTTTTGGTCGATGGGATTATCAAGTATTACCAAATTATAAAAACAAATTGTATAAACAATAATATTGCCAATAATATGTAGGTGCAGGTGTCATCTAAGGATCCCGTTGGCGCGATTGCAGCAAATTGCGATTTTATGCCTCACGTGGTAATCCGGTAATAGTTGATTATTTTTGAGTAAATTATTTCATTATTTTTCTTTTCTCTTTTAAAATTATATAAATTGTTTTGTTCCATAATTATTTATTGACATAGTTCATTATTATTATTTCCTTTTTAAAATAATAGAAAATAAATAAAAGTAATATAAATGTAATTGGTATTTGAAAACACAGTGTTCTCCAAATTGGCATCATAAAAAAAAATCACGCCAAAGTGATGCGTGTATAAAAGTGGAAAAATGTTTGCAATAACATAAATAAAAAAACGTAAACAAATAATTAAAAATTCGCCATTTCGATAGTTTTTTAAAATAACATCAAGGTTAATTCTCCAGTCGGGCAGCAATAGTAAATTTTCTTTTCTTCGCCTGTTTCATAATAAAAAAAAAACATAAATTTAATAACTTCTAATTAAATAATCTGACTAATTTTCTGTAATCGGATTTATGTTGTATCGGATATGTTGTATATCGGATAAAAGTATCCTTAATACATAAACAAAACAGTGCAGTTGTCATGTACTGATAATTTTTTACACTAATTTGGCGGAAAAATCGTTTTCGAATACCAGTTTCATATATATATTTAAATTATTTTCTATTATTTAAAAAATAATAACAATTAGTATTTAAATAATAAGTATAGAACAAAACAGTTTACATAATTTTAAAGAAGAGAAAGGAAATAAAAAAACATTTTATTAATAATTAAATAACAATAGTCGGGTTGCCATGCCAGGCAAAATAACATCAATTTAGTGTCCATTAATTACCTCGATGTGTATATGATATCTGTGCAAACGAAACTTCCGATAATATAATAAATGACGTCATATTTATTTTCCTTTGAATTTTTTTTATTTTAATTTTTCATGTGGATACTGTTCAACTAAAAATTAATTGCCGAGGAGAAATTATTTTCCATATTTTGATTTTTTTGGCAACGGGAAAGAAAATGGTTATTTTTTATCGGAAAAATTTTAATTGATTCTGTATGAAAAATAATGAAATTTTGAATTATTAAGGAAATTATTTGAATAAATCAATTAAAAATTAGCCTATGTTCTAAGGAAATAGTGTAGCTTTCCAACGGTGAAAGAATTTTTCGAAACCGTCAAGTAGTTTCGGAGCCTATTCAATTCAAACAAACAAACCAACAAACAAACAATCAAATCTTTCCTCTTTATAATATTAGTATAGATTAAAAAGTCTAATAAAATTTTCTTTTTAAACTGCCAACTAATTCCAAACAACAATTTTATATGAAACATATTAATTATGCAATTATATAAAGCTTTGAAAATTATCGGTACTTCCGTATTAGACGCAAGATAGAAGTTATTAGCCAAACATTTTGCCAAAGAATAAAATTGCATTCGTTCAGTTTTTTAAAACCAACTAAGAAAATATGGCACACAGATATTCTTTAAAATACATTTTTGTTGTTGATTGATGTATCTTTTGTAAAATAAGTTTACAACGAACTAAAAGTCATTAAATTGATAGATAAAAACGAAATAAAACCAACAAAATTCACTGGGTTTTATAACCGACAATATTTTGTCATAACAGGTTTTTAATTGCTATTTTTTTCAGTTGCTATGAAAAAATGGTCTACAGTGATCTGATGAAATGAATACAGTGATCTGTTATTTTCCATGGAGAAAAGAGATAAATGCAGGTGCAGTATGCGATTAAAATGATTTGAAAGGGCGTTATTCTTCCAATTTAAGTCTCTTATTCGACCCAAACAAAACAATCTCATGGAACAGAGACCGAATTCCTTAACATCAATTTTTCTCTAACTGAAAAAATCTGATTAAATTTTAGCATTCTAAAATAGCATTTCATTGTATTTTGAATTGAAACTGTATCGCTAAAAGTTTTCCTGTTTTGCGAAAGCACGCGAAAGTTTCAGAGTTACATTTTTGATGTCATCTCCAGTCACCAAATTGCATCTCTATTCTTTTTTTTTTTTTTTTTTTTTTTTTTTTTTTTTTTTTTTTTTTTACTCTATGGCTGTTTTTTCTTTATTTCCCACATAAATGCGATACTCAAGATGCCACCATCAGAGAAGTTGAACTAAAAACTACAAAAAAAATTAATATCTCAAAAACAAATTGAGATACAGTTTTCTAACAAACGGCATTTAAAAGTGCATTTTAATTTTTTTCTATACGATGGTATAAAGGCTGAAAACGTGCGATGTCTAGAAGTTTAAAAATTTGCAATAGCGAAAATTTCAAAACCGAAATTTCATCGGAAGGTGTTGCCATTCAAAACATGACGTATGCGTTACGCACAGATACGTTTGGCCTTTATTATATAGATTTTTCTTAGATTGATGTTTTCGAGCATAACGCGCAGGATTACTTGAAAACTGTTCAATATTTTTTCTTGAAATTTTCTGGAGACATGTGCTATATTAGTCTGTATAAACTGAACCTAAATTTAAGTGTTTATTGTTGAAAAACAAATTAGGTGGTTATAGTGTTGAAAATTTCAAAATTTTGTATAAGGCAAATAAAATGTTTCATTAAAAATATAAAAAAAGCTTTAAATACACATTTATTTAGATTCAGAATAATTATTATAATCTGGAGTATAATTGGGCACCAAAATTGTTGATCTAGATGCAAAGTTTATTTTGTAATCCTGCGCGTAAGTTGTCATGGATATTTTCTGCTCGTCAAATGTCAGACAGTTTGAAGCCCCCTATAAATAGCCCCCTATAATTCTGCACATTGTAATTTTATAAATATATGAAATGAAATAACATTCACATACCTTTCATAACTCCAAAAATTGTGTTTTGAAAACATGCTCATCTTACATTTTTTTTCATTTTTTCCGAATTTAAAAGTTCTATCACCCCTTAATTCTCTAATGAGAAAAACAGTGCTAAAAATGGGCTCTGATTTTAAAAGAATACAAAAAACTGTATTCATAGACGAAATTCAAAATTAAAAAGAATGTGTGAAATATTTGTCAATTTAAATATCGTGAGAAAAATAAAATGTAAATATTGAGGATACACAATATATATATTCCATTTTCCGGATCTTAAAATTGACATTCATTTTCATGTCTTTCGACACTCACTACGTGACACTTGAAAAATAAGACGTTAATAACATTATTTTTTTTAGTCTCTGATGAAGGCTATGTTTACAGTTGAAAGTGCTAAGAATTTCTGCAACTTAATTTTTTTTTTTTTTAATATTTTAGTCATGTTTTAAGAATTTTGCACATAGTGTAATTTTAAGTTTATATAATAAGTGATGATACTTTTTTTGTGATATATGTTTTGATCTTTTTCACAGTCTTCTATATCTATATTAAAAAGGCCGAACGTATCTGCGTTGCCATTTGCAACTCCATATGTCATTTTGCGAATGGCAACACTTTCCCATGCACTTTTGATTTTGCAAATTTTTATTTTATTTTTATTTTATTTTTATTTTTTTTTATTTTTATTTTTATTTTATTTTTATTTTTATTTTTATTTATTTTTTTTTTTGAAAAAAAAAATAATAATAATAATAATAATTAAATACTATTTTTTTAAAATTCAGTTGTCCAAATTATTAACATTAAATTTTAATCGCATATGTAATCAGTAAAATATAATAAAGATCAGCTATTATGATGAAGATATTAATCGAGGATCTTATGTTTGATATAAATGCAAATAAAAAAAAAATCCAAATTGACACGATAATAGAATTTCACGTGAAATCTAAACCCGTCATTATTTTCATCTTTGTAAAATTTACATACATACTTCTCATATCCGTATTTTCCATGTTTAAAGAATGGTATTTTAATTTGAACGTTGATGAATAAAAACAAAATAAAACTGAAATTCACCTGTTTTTATAACAGACGGTATATTTGACATACGCATTTTAATTTCTTTTCAATTTTAAGAGAAAATGGAGCGATTCTGTTGCCACAATTACAAAATTGATACTAAAAACTAATAAAAAAATTAATACCTCAAAAATAAATTGGGGTACAGCTTTCAAAGAAATTGCGTTTAACAGTAATTTTTTTTTCTTTATACGGCGGTATAAAAATTTCAAATGTGCAAAGTTTAGAAATGTAAAATTTGCAGTAACGAAAATTGCAAAATAGAAATTACATATAAAAAGTATTACCATTCGCAAAATGGCTACGCACAGATACATTTAGCCTTTGTAAGATATTAATGATGTAACTACATAGTGTAAGACTATGCGAATAAGAAAATAATTATAAATATTTGATTAGACGTTAAGAAAAAGTTTTTTTTCATCTTACCTTGATATATTTCGTTTCGTTTGAATCAAGATTTTAGTGAAATTGACTAGCTTAGCTGATGAAATTTGCTAATCTAAAGGCTGAGCATAAACAAAAACAAAATAACATTGACCAAGAATCATGCATTAAACATACATTATGTAGCATTTTCCAATCTATTCAAAATTTTGTAACAAAAAATTGCTATTCATTACGTTAAAAGAGTAGGACAAAGTAAACATTATGGAAAATGTAGTAAACATTTGACAACTTAGTTTAGTTTTGGCAATTACTATACGTGTTCGTAAAATAATTCAATACTTTTCCGTTATACGGACACCATTGTCTTCAAATGTAATTGTTAGCGCAAAATGAAAATCACGTGAATTGAAACATTTGAAAAATGGAGAAAAAAAATTGTTGACAGTAAAGTAAACATTTCAAAAATATAACATTAGAAAATTACAGACTTTTAGGAATTGTTTTATTACATCCCAAATATATACTTGAAATAAGTGAGAAAATAATTGTTATACAATAAATTAATAGAATAAAACTCATATTAAACTGCTGGCATGAAATTACAAATGTATTTCAGCATTGGGTACTACTTGGTTATCCCGTCGACCAAAAAACTACTGCCAAACTACAAGATTAAATACCAATAATGGATGATCTTGAATGTCACATTTAATGACATTAAATACGATAAACGTGTTTTAAAGTCATTAAATGATTTTTATTTCGACTTTTTATTCATATTTTTAATACTATTCTACTAATTATTTGTTTTTTGAATATTTAAAATAAAAATTTTAACAATATGTATAATTTGGCTATTTTTTTGGTGATTTGTATAATTTGGCGAAACTGGTCGACGAGATAACCTAGTAGTAAGCAAACATTTCATTTTTGAATTAAGATGTCGACACATGAACTCAATGAGATAAAACTCTAAAAAATGAGGAACATGTGATCTTGGATGAGGCACATCCCGATGTCTTTTGTTGCGCCATTTTGCGATTCCCTATAACCTCTCGACATTTGGAGTATGACACCCAGTACTGATAGACCACATTTGTAAGGTCTTCATTTGGCAGAATGCCAAGCCGATTCCATTCGGACTTCAGGGAGAATAGCCCATGAGGCCGATATTACTTCTACCTATTCATGGAAATGATATTAAATATTATTTTTAATTTTTTGTTCTGAGTAAAATTTTATTTTAAATTAAATATATTGTGCATCTTCTGTCAGTTCTTGAAATAAGCCTTTCCAAATTACACATTTTTTTCTACATTTATGTATATTTAAATAAAAGCATGTCTGTTTTTTTTCTTTTTTAGTGTATATTTATGGCTGAAACGCAGATTTAACGATCTTAGCATCTAACATGGCGGCTATGCGAGAAATTCGCCAATTCTAACAGCCCAAATATTCACGGCACATACTCACTGGATATTTATTTAGCGCCAAAATGGCGTTATTTTGGCTGGTATGGTAACTCGGCTATTGTTGTTTATTTATTCTTAAATAGTTTATTTACTGTCATTTTCTTTTTTCAAATTAAATAAAAGGCATTTTTGTTCTATAGTTATTAGTTTTTAACATTTAATATGTTTTATTTTTTTATTTCCTTTTTAAAGTAATAGAAAATAATTTTAGAATCTTTGTGTAACTGGTAATCAAAAACGAGGTTTACGCCAAACTGACGTTGGAAAAAAATCGTACCAAACTCTGATATCTGTGGTGCATTCATATCCAGTGCCTGTAAATAATATTAATAAATAATATAAACAATAATGTAAAAAAATAAATAAAAAAAATTGCCACTTTAGCAATTTTTAAAATCAGGCCATGCAGTCTTTAATTCTAAAAAGATTAAGTTACGCTATGTTGCAAAAGAAAAAGTTATTTCGCTAAATTTAATAATCATATTTTTAAATCATCTTTTTTATTATGTTTGATTTTTTATAACTTATTTTAATATAGTGGAATTGCAATGTAGTATTTAAAAACGTATAATTCAATGACAGAAACGAATAGGTATTCGTCAAAAATAATTCGAGATAGCTAGAATGTTAAATAAAAAAACTCATCTCGAGATGATACGAACTTTCCCATTTTCGATATGGACTAGTCCTTTTTGCCCATGCGCAGTTCTGACCAGGTTTCTATCAAACGTGGTACATCAGCATTAGGCTTCACAAATTTGTATTTTTAATCTACAAATGCGTAGTCTTTCACGTGATACACGATTCATGAATAGCAAATCATAATGTTTTGCATGGTTTACGATAAAAATCTTTTTTACGGTAGGGGCAAAATAATTGATGCATTTACATACATTTTGGCATGTTGTCCGTATAAAGAAAATGCATCAATATTTCAATTCTTTTGGCAAATCGGTATATATGATCAATAGATTTCCTTACATTCTAAATATTATTCAAACATTTAGGAAACTTTTATCACTCTTAAAAAAACCATTTTAGCAGTTTCTGCAGATAGAAGAAAATGCTTTCAAATTCTTTTGAGTTACTCTGTACATGATCTACAGAATTTATACACACCAAGGCATGTACGAAAAGAAAACTAAATTTAAAAGTTCTGTCCACAATTAAAAACAAATACTATTCTTCAATAACTATTTCTCAGCTTATTCATTCAATCGAACTTTTATTTACACCTATAAATAGTAATATATGATTTTCGCAGCAAATTTTACAATGCTCAACTTGCACCTAAGTAATCCATATCAGTTTTGGATTACCGAAATAGTATTGTATAATTAAAATATATTAACTAATCATTTTGGGGGCTACCGTAATACATACCCATCATATATATGCATATATAATATATGAAAATAATACATTTGAAAACTATTTATAAAATGGATTGCAATTCCAAAACAAAATTTAAACATGTATTTATATTTTTATTGTGCATAGTAATGCTGTATTAATGAGTTGCTGATGAATCTCTTTCGATAAATTATACAACACGCCTAACTACTCAAGTAGTACTGAATTGCGAAAAATAAACATCCTTATAACTCCAAAAATAATAACCTTATTAACTAACAGTTTATTGCGTCGGATTAAGCATCTCATCTCCAATTAAAATATATCTTTGAATTGAAATTTGAATGAAATACAGGGTCATGAAAAATCGAAGAATGTGGAAAACAGGATTACAGATATCTCGGCAACTAGTAATTCGATCAACTTCGTTCTTTATGCAAAATTTGTGTTATTTTATTGTATTTTAAATAAACTCCTTAAAATAAAAAAGTTCGAAAAATTTTCCATGCCTTTCATTAGAATTTTTCGAGAGTCCGAAAAAATAGTTCCGGATAATCGAGGTTACTAATATTCGATAGGCTTCGTTCCATTATTACATAATAAGTACATACAAAATATCAAGCCTCTATCTTAATTAGGTCGGGAGATAGAGCGTTTACAGACACAGAGACAGACGGACGGCAAATTTTTTTTTCTAAAAATATGTTTTTCAAAATCTCCAGCGTCTGAAACGTGTAAATCCGTCAAAATTTGTTTTTCGATTTTCAAAACGATTGCAAGACTTATCCTATACTACGTATGATGGGTAAGTAAAAACGATATTTCTTCATAGCTTTAATGTAACGGAATTCTTTTCAGCGTCAAACGAACTATAAATGTTATAAACTGCATTTTAACTAACACGCCATAGTAATTATTAATAACATATATTAATTACATAGCAAGTCAATTACATTTACTCTAGCAAGAGTTCGGAAAGACAGACGATAGACAAGCTTTCACAATGCTTTTCACAAATGCTTTCCAACAAGAATGAAGGCATACTTGGAACTATTAAATCTACATACAACAGGAAAGAAACACATTTGTTTACAGATTTTTGTTCATTTGTTATCCAAAATTTACATTCAAACAAACCATTATTGATTTTCCCTGGCTTCAAAAGCGAACCTCGAAGCATTTGTTCAGGGGAGAGGCTAACCTTATTTGCATGCAAATATCATTAACGTCGTGAAACATTTGAAGCCGAAAATGCATCTAAACAAAAATCCAATTTTATTTGCGATAAAAGTCTTTATAAGGGTCATTCTCATGAAAAGGTGCTTTTTACAGTCACATAACAATACATTCCAGAAAATGTATAAAATTTCAATTTTTTTTTAAAATATATGTATATTTAAGTTTTAAATAAGCCATCGAAATTATTTCTGACAAAATAATTTTAATAATTGACTTTGATTTTTCAATGAATATAAGTCAAATGTCTCCTCCGTGAACGTCCCAACATCTGAAACACAAAATAATTTTCATTGATTTTCAACAAATTTAAATAATTTTTTTTTTTTTTTTTTTTTTTTTTTTTACTATTAACTAGTTTAAAGTCTACAGTTAAGTTTTAACTTAATATTTTAAAAATGTCTTTTTATTTTTACTAAAGAATTAGTTAGTACACATTGTCCCAAGCCAAATGAGTCTCCCTCCATGGACACAGAAAATAACTTAAAAAAAATATCATAGATGGCAGCATATGTAAAACCATCATGAGACAAGTTTGGAAGAAAGGTAGCCATTTTGATCTTTAGGAATAACTTGTCATTCTGTTGTGAATTTGCTGAATCTTTTCCAGTTTCTTGGCTACATTTAGAGTTTAGCAAAGTTCTCAGTATATACTCCGTGGTCATCACAAATAAGGTAAGGAAAGCTCTTTTATAATTATAATACAAACTTTAGATAGATTTATTATTATATTTATTTAGAATATATGTACCATTTTGGTAACCACAAAACCAAAGTACTTAAAAATTCAAAACTTAATTTTTGTCTCCTCCGTGGAATTCCCCTCCGTGGACTTGGCATGTCCACGGAGAGTATTTCATTGTCCACGGAGTAGACAGTATCTTAAAAACTAGGGTATTTTTGACCAATTAATGTAATATGGATAAAAATTAATATAAGTAAATACTTTTTAATGAAATTTAATGATTTTTTAGTTTCATTTGTATATATATATATATATATATATATAAAACAACTGCATTATTATTATAAGAAGGTAAACAATTGAAATAACAATATAGACTATTTATAATATTATAGTTTCAATAATATGTAAAAAATATTTTTATAACTAAATACATTTATTTATTTACTTTTAGGAAAAATGGGAAAATCAAAAATTAAAAAGTCAAAGCAGTCAGATGATCAAATTCAGAAGAGAAGAGAGCAGAAAAAACTTAGTATGAGACGTGCTAGACTGAAACTAAAAGAAAACCCTTTACTGTTAGAAGAAGCTAAGAAAAAGGAGAGAGAGCGATATCAAAAAAGAAAAAATGCTGGGAAAATTAGAAGTGTTAAAGATATGACTGAACGCGAGAAAAGAATGATAAGAAAAGTCTGGAAAGAAAAAGCAAGGAAATATCGCAAAGAAAGAAAAATTGTGGAAGAAACTGAATTGCATATGAAAGCAAATACTCCTCCAAGTTCACCTTCTGAACTGAATAATGCTGGGGTTGTCCAAGAAAATAATAATAGTGGAATTATGAGAGGAAAGAAGATTGTTAGAAGAAACCAATATAAATTAAAAAAGAAAATAAAAGAATTAGAAGAGAGAAATAAAAAACTGAATACTAGAATTGAAAAGTATAGAAACGATAAAAATGCCAAAGGATAAACTCTCCTATTATGATGTGTGTTCAGATTCTGAGAGTGAAGAAGAAATTGAAAACCTAAGAAAGCCTAAAAGAAGTGATTATGTTGTAGTGCAATTTATAGGGAAAAAAAAGCATCAAACACTACATTGGCTTGATTATGTCAGAAAACAACTCTGAAGAGTGCACTATCAAATTCATGCAAAAATCATCCGGAAAAAATAAATTTGTATTTCCAACTGTTGAAGATATTGCTGTTGTCGAAATTACTGATGTTGTCCACATCTAAAACAACCTATGTTGGATGATAGAAATCATTATATTTTTGAAATCAAAGACATTCAGCGTTTTAAAAATATAGGCTAATGACTTACAGTTTTGCTGTTTTACTATGTGTATTTTCTTTTGTTTAATTAATAATTAAATGACTGATATTTTTCAAATCTAATATTATGTGACTACTTTCCCGCAAAATGTTTTTCTTTATTTGAATCATAAAGTTTAATTAACTAAAACATAGTAAGTGTCATTATTTAAAAAGTGCTATTTGTTTAAAATTGAATGTTTTGTTGCATCCATTTTTAATAGGTATTCTTATTATTTAATTATAAGAAATAAATGTGTACCAAAACCAACTGTGGCCAGTAATTACTCATTTATGTTTTCATTCAAAATTTTAAAATATAAATGTCCCCTCCATTGACTATCATGTCTCCTCCGTGGACATATAAAATTTTAAAAAGGTTAAAAACTAGTGAAAAACAAAATAGAAAACTCGACTACTGATATGGGGGTATTATTAAGCATAAATGAAAACATCCATGCAATTGAGGAAACATTTTACACACTTTTGTAAAATAACTTTTTTTTTGGCTATTTGTACCTTTTTCATGAGAATGACCCATAAAGAGATAAAGATTTTAATTTTCTAGACATTTCTAATTTTAATTAAAAGCATGAATGATAAAAATAATAGTAACTTCAAACTGCAAAATTTGAATATATTCCCTTTGTAATATTTTCCTGGGTTTTTGGAACGTTTAAAATATAAACTCAATTTATTTAATATATCCATAGTTGCAAAACCGTCGGATAAATTAAAAAACTCAATATGTAGGAAAATTGATCCAGTAGAACCACATCAAATATCTGAAGAATATGAAATACCATTCACAAAACAAGATGGAACAAAGCAATATTACATTGGTAAAACAAGTAGAAAACTCAAAACTAGGATTAAAGAACATATAGCAGACATCAAATACAATAGGAAAACTACAGCTCTCTCAAGATTATATAGAAAAGAACCATTACAAATAGATTTTAAAAATAGCAGAATAGTATACCCTTCTAGATCATATTTTCCATCAATAATCAAAGAAATAATAGAAATCTTCATACGTAAAGACAGTATTTGCAATGTATTTGCCTGCAAGGAGCTCCCTAAAATTCGGAAGGAAACGCTTTAAAGATTTTTAAGACAATAATTTGTAATATTTCACGTTCACAATTATTTTTATTTTTATTCATTTTTAATTTTTTCCAATTTACTTCACTATGCTCCTGTCTCATCTACTCATGTTCACATGATTTATGTTTTTCTGTGTTATTTTTAATTTGAAGCTATTTTAGCAGAAAATTTTCCTTTTTATCATTTATTGTTTTTGAAAAAGTTGCCGTCAGATCAATGAAACATGTAAAATTAAAAGGTATTATTTGCCCTATTATTTTAATTTAATAGATCACTTATAGCATTTATAAATAATTTGCCATTTCTAATCTATTAATAAAAGCTAAGTGAAAAAAAAGGAAAGGAAAAAAAGATAGAGGTATAGTTTTAATAGCTGAAAAAATACTCCCGTGAATTAGAAAAATTTCACTATTTTCTAGAGAAATCAGACAAAAAACATTGCCATTTGCTGTAAGGTACTCTTTAAAAAGTCTGCAATTCTAAAGCTCTAAAATTAAGGGAATCTGTATATTTACTAAAATTTTATCTGCACAAAAAAGATGTAAATCTACAAAGCTAAATTTTGTAAAACTAAAGAAAAATGTAGCTTTAAAAAACAATCTACCAACACTATCATAATCTTATTAAAATTTTATCTGTGACATCTTGCAGTGCATTTCAGTCTTTCATATTATTTTTGGCATCGCCGAATAGGGTTGCATTATTAAAATACATTACAAACGATAGTGACCCATAGACCTGAAGGGACTGGTCACTCAACGGCCTAATTCCCTCCGGTAAAGTTAAATCTATGGGCGTTTGATGCATTCTTATATATTCAAAATATCGCCTCGGGAAATTAATATTTTTTATTTCTTTCTTCTACAGGGTGTCCCAGAACTTCATGTGCAAACTTTGAGGGGTGGTAGAGAACATCGTTTGGAACCACAGTCACATAGGAAAGCATGGGCGGAAACGTCTTGTTAACCCTTTCATAGACAGTGGTTTGTACATGAAGCTACAAAATTTTAAATACAAAATGAACATTGACACCAGAATTTTAATACAACTTTTCCATTTATTATGTATGTGAATTGTTTGGCTTCTTTTCTTTGCAAATACATTTTTCGGCAATTTCTGATGTCATTCATATTTTTCCACATTTTAGCAATGGAAGTGCTTTGTCCATGAAAAGCTCAAAGAAACACAAAGACACAGTTATGACGGAAAGTAGTGTAGAACGCTTTATTACACAGAAAAAAGTACAAGAAATGATTTAATTATAAATTTAATTTAATTTTTTAATGAAGTATCTTATTAGCTATTAGAAATTGCTAAAAGGTGGAAAAATATGAATGACATCAGAAATCGCGGAAAAATGTATTCGCAAAGAAGAAAAAAACATACATTTCCCAAAAATAATAATTGGAGAAATTATATTATAATTCTGGTGTCAATATTCATTTTGTACTAAAAAATTTGTAGTTTCATAGACATACCATTGTCTATCAAAAGTTTAACAAGGCTGGGATGACGTTTCCGCCCATGCGTTCTTATGTAATTGTGGTTCCAAACGATGTTCTCTACCATTCCTCAAAGTTTGTACACGAAGTTCTGGTACATCCTGTATATACTTTTCCTAAAGAATGGCACTTTTCTTTTCTTAGTTGACAAACTATTTCTGAAATTTATGCTTAATTCAATATTTTGTGTTTTAAAAACTAACGAACTGGAAGTAAACTTTTAACACTTCGCACAAAATTAAGAATAAATTTTAGAAATAATTTGAAAGCTAAAAAGAAAAGATGCATCCTTTAAGAAAAGAATACTGAAAAAAGTTAAAAAATAATAATTTCCTGAAGCGATATTTTGGTTATACAATTGCATCAAACGCCCATAGACATAACATTAGTGAGGGATATTCCACCGCTGAGTGACCACTCAGCGGTTGAATCCCCCTTACTAATGTTATGTCTATGGGCGTTTGATGCAATTTTATATTCAAAATATCCCCTCGGAGGATCTGATTTTTTTAGGTTTTCTAAAAGCTTTCTAAAGTATATACTTAATTTTATCTGAACTGTTACAGTTTTGTTCGTAGTTAGTCAGTTTTAGAAGCTTTAGATATTAAATTAAGCATAAATTTTAGATATATTAAGAAAAGTGGCATCCTTTAAGAAAAGAATATAGACAAAAGGAAATTAAAAATATTAATTTCCTGGGGGAGATATTTTGAATATAAGAATGCATCAAACGTTCAAAGATTCAATATTAACGGAGTGAATTCGGTAGTTGAGAGACCAGACTTCATAATGTAGCGGAATTCTTTTCAGAGTCAAGTGAACAGTGAATTAAAATAGCAAATAAAGCCTTAGTGCAAAAATGTTTAAAGATATAAAACCAACGATTGAAAATGCACGAATAAAGTATGAAAAAGTAGCGAATAGCTGTTTCGAATATACTATCGAGATTCTTCGACAGTGCAAAACTCAGCGAGCTAGAAAAAGCAAAACTGAGGGAACAATCTCGATAGTAGATTCGAAACAGCTGTTCGCTACCTTTTCATACTTTATTCGTGCATTTTTAATCGTTGGTTTTCTATCTTTGAACAGTGAATGCTACACATTTCATTTTAACTAACACACCATGGTAATTATAAATAAGAAAAATCAGGTACATGGCATTCGATTATATTTACTTCGGTTAGAGTTCTGAAAGACACACAGAAAAGCCGAATTCATAAGCAGTTTCCCGCAAAAATTGTACACTCCGCAAAAGAGTGGATTTGGCTTCTCAGGAAAGAGTTGTAATTTATTGAATCGTGAATGAGTTGTTTTTTTAAATGCTTTACTCATCTTTATTTAGATTGCTTATTTAAATAACTCAGCTTGATTTAAACTGTTTAAAAACAACTCAATCACTTCCGTTGTTTCAACTCTTTATGAGAAGCTGCCTTTCAAAACGTGAGATGAGCGAATTTCGGCTCAACTTGAGTTATTTTTTGGCTGATATTTTAAGAGAGTAGCATACATGGAATATTTAATCTACACACAATAGAAAAGAAACACACGCATGAATTATTTACAGATTTTTATCTATCTACTCTTCAAAAATTCGCATTCAAACCATTATTGATTTTCTCTGGCTTCAAATGAGAATCTTGAGGCATTTGTTCAGAGGAGGTTAACCTTATTTGCATGCAAATATCATTAACGTCGTAAAATATTTGAAGCAGAAAATGCACCGAAACGAAAATCCAATTTTATTTGTGATAAAAGTCTTTAGGGATTTTAATTTTCTGGTCATTGGTAATCTATTAATAAAATCTAAGTACAAAAAGCAAAAAGAAAAAGAAAGTAAAGCAAAAGAAACAGGTATTGTTGTAATAGCTGAAAAAATATTCCCAAGCATGAAATTGTTCTTACTTTTTTCCAGAGAAATTAGGCAAAGAACACTTTCATTCATTGTAAAATATACCTAAAAAAATTTGTAAAATCTGTAAAGCTGTGAAGTTAAGGGAATCTCTATGTTTACTAAAAATTTGTCTGTACAAAACAGATGCAAATTTACAAAGCTAATTTTTGTAAAATTACATAAATCTGTAGCTTTACAAAATAATTTTCTAAAATTACAATAATCTTTCCAAGCGTCTTGCAAAAGGGCAAAATTGTAATGTTGTTTTGTCAACATTTTGTTTTAAATGTTAAGAAAATATGATTCTTTCAACATTATAAAAAAAACTTTATCATAAGCATGAATGTAATCCTCCAGAGTATGAATCATTTTTTGATGTACAAAAAATTCATTAAATCTATAGAATTACGGTATTTTTAATATTGCTTAAATTGCAGTGAAACCTGGAGCTTAGTATACGTAATATTACGTTCCAGATGCTTAGAGGGTTAACATTTTATCTGTAACCCTGTGACGGCCCGGGCTTGACTGCCACGTTCAAAAAAAGACATAGTTGAAAATTAACACTAAAACATTACACCATTACAAACTTTTTTTTGCAAGTGAAACAAGCATTTCTTTTGTAAACTGAACAAAAGAATTTTTTGCATAACTAACTTAAAAATTTTTAGTATGAGCCACCAAGCAAATTCTAGTAATAGCTCCAAAATTATTTTAAATAACTATTACGTGCGCCCGAAAGGCAGGAGCTTCCTTCGAGCTGCATGCAGACTTCTGAAGCGGAAGATTTTCGGCAAAACCGCAATAGATGGCAGCACCAAACATTCCTACCCGCTCCGACAGGTTTTTCATAATCCCTTTATTAACGAGACACTACATACATTAGGGGCGTATTTGGCGGTGGCAAGTTTCGAACCCGGGACCTTTTAGCCTGGAGTCCGTTACTATAACCACTATGCTATCAAGGCCACACCAACTGAGTTTTAGTAAGAGCTATTAAAAATATAAAACTATTAATTCTATTCGTTGCTAACTTTTTTCTAGTAATTCTTACAGATTTTTTTGTAACCGACTAAGATTACAAAAAATTTTTTAGTAATTACAAGGATCACTAAAGTTTTTTTAGTAGATCGACCCTTTTTTTTACAGTGTAGATTCAGCTAAATTAGTTTTAAAAAATTGTCAAAATGACTAATTATCTTATGCTAAACGAGTCACTTTTTAAATTTTTCATTAGAAATAAGCTTTGAGATTTTTTTCAGGAAATTGTCTTTTAAAAAGGTGAATTAATCGAAGATTCAATAAAAAAATTAAACAATATACAAGACGAAAGGCTCGACTTTTACGAACAGCACATGTAGAAAATGTATAAATGCGTCCGGCGCAATTTTTTTCGGTTTCTTTCATTGCTCTAGAGCAGCGGTTCCTAAACTTTCTTGGTACGCGACCCACTTTTCAGTGAAAAAAAAATCTTGTGACCAACCTTTTCGCAAGAAAAATATCGCGACCCACCCAAGATAAAGTTGTATATCAGTATAGCAATTTTTGTACGATCTCAATACGCTCGACCATCCTATCGTACGAAACACGCAAATTTTCCTATTAAAGATACGTTATCAATAAAAACAGGAATCGGTAATCTCAATGTATGTAAGTGAACAATAATCAAAACAATGCACAAACTAAAAAGATAATTAAAATTACGTTTAATTATTATAAAAACATAACTATATAATCAACAATATTTCTGGTACTGGTATTTACAAGTGTGGTAAAATATATTAACACGCAATTTGCCTCAATACTTTTCTTTCAAAAACAACAAAGTAGAAGAAGCATGTTCTCATAAGCACGAAATGTTGAATTTCATCAAGAGCATCAAAGATGACTTAAATACACTGCTCAAAACAATTAAAGGTTTTATGTAATTTTGTATCTGGGAAACTTTTTAGCTGATTGATACATGGTCGACAGACATAGTAGGTTATATGAGAATAAATTACACATGTTTGGCAGAAAAAAAATGCATTTTATTGCGCATTTGTGTACAAAAGGAAAAAAACACAATTTGTGCATATGAGAAAAAAAGAATAAGAAAAGGTGTTTTCTTCAAAGAAAATCCTTTTCAGTAGGGGGTATGGGTTCCACGGGCGGCCAGCAACGTTGAACACCTTTGAGGCATGAACTCAATGAGGCTATTAATGACGAGTTGGGGTATTCTGCCCCACTCTTCCAGAAGAGCTCTTTCCAGTTCTTGGAGAGTTTGTGTGGGTTGTTGGCGGCCAGAAACTCGTCTTCCTAGAGCGTCCCAAACGTGCTCGATTGGATTCATGTCTGGAGAACACGCTGGCCATTCCATTCGAACGATTCCTTCCTCGAAAAGGAAATCCTCCACCAGGTTTGCACGATGTGGCCTGCAGTTATCGTCCATTAAAATGAAGTTATCGCCGATTGCTGCATCGTAAGGGACTACAATAGGTCTGAGGCTCTCATCCCTATATCGGAGACCAGTCAGAGCTCCATCTCGAATGATGTAGAGGTCAGTGCGCCCGTCAATGAAGATGCCACCATACACCAACACTCCTCCACCGCCAAATCTGACACTTTCGTGCACGAACGCAGGATTATTCCTACTGCCACGGTCCCTCCAGATGAAAATACGCCTATTATCCGGATGCACAGAAAAAAGGGACTCGTCAGAAAACAGAATATTGCTCCATTCATTTCTCCTTCAGTTGACATGCTCGGTTGCCCACTCCGTGCGGTCGCGACGATGCCTTGATGTTGATCTAACAAATACCATCGGTCGGCGAGCACACAGAACTACAGCATGGAGCCGGTTTCGGACAGTCTGAGTTGAAATCGTGGTGCCTGTAGCCGAGCGAAGGTGTTGTTGGAGAAGAGTAGCGTTCAATTTTCGGTGTCTCCGAACTGTTAACGCTAAATACCGATCTTCATATTGGTGCTTTGTTGCCCGTCTACGACCTTGCCCTGGTCTTCGGCCTGCACATCCACTCTAAAAAAAAACGGTTCCAGATCCTGGAAATGACACTTTGTGACACTCCAATCACTTGCGCTACTTCGGCTTGAGTTTGGCCCCCTTCTAACCTACGAACAATTCTCCAAGCATCTGAATCTGTCAAATGACTTCGCTGAGACATCGTACTCATCGAAACAAAGCAATCACTGAATGCCGATCATCCTTGTCTTCATTCGCTTTTATCCAGTTGAAAGTCAAATTTCATTCGCTGCCGTTGAAGCGACGTTTTTGACGTCGAACTCAAAATTTGCATACTCCACAGTTTGAAAACCAGAAAAATTTGCATTTGTGATTCTCTTCTTCTATTTTCGTCAAAAAAATTTCGTTTATATATCTTTATTTTATATAAAACTTCAAATATCCTTTAATTGTTTTGAGCAGTGTATTTCTGGATATTCTGTTCGTATATTAATCTAGAAGGAAATTAACGATTTTCCCTTGAAATATTATTTGCTCTTGAAATTGTCATATTTTTTTGAACAGATGAAATAAAAGATAGATTTTGATGACTATCCTCGATTGCTTCGTGACCAACAAAGCAACTGCCGCGACCCACCAGTGGGTCGCGACCCATAGATTGGGAACCGCTGCTGTAGAGAGTCGGATATTCGGGCCTAGCGTAGGTTTGCGGACGAAAGGAGGCCACATCTCCGGTGGTCATGAAATTAAATTGCTATATGCGCAAAAGCTGTGTTTTCCTGGCGGCACGGTATACCAGAATAGCCAAATTCCCATTGAATGAATCTAGTTCACTCCCCCCCCAGATTATACCATTTTAATCTAACTCAATTAAATATCTTCGTGCTTAATTATATCTGGCACATAGCTTCATCTATATGTTATGTTGTATCTCGTGATTATGTATTATTTATGTTACTGATGAGGCACTTTAAATAAGTTAGAAACGTTTAATGTTTTATTTTTTAAGTAGTTTGAATGTGTTTTCTAACTATTAAATTAAATTTTCTGTGTTTTTGTAACTGTTTTTAATACATGTAGTCTTGATAATAAAAAAACATCTTCTTCTGTTCCAGAATATAATATAATTCTGAAAGATTTTGTACTATTAAATCACCGATAAATATTCATTTCACATTGTAAAATCGCATTCACAAATATTCGTAAATCTTTTTAATACGGTATCTTTTTTACAGCATTTAAAAAAATGTAAAACAACAATGAAAGATGTGTTTAATAAATGAGCATTTTTTCTGTTTAAGTATATAATTCTTTTCTTCAAACATTTTTAATTCAACTCAATTCTTCTCAATATTAAAAAACTTAATTTATACTGTAAAATTGTATTCTTAAATGTATGTAGAACTTTTAAAGACCTACCTGTATCCGGGGAATTATGCGCTTATTAATGCAAGTATTGCATATTCTGTTTCACCCCTACGTATGTGAATTTAAAAACTACAATATTACTTAACATAAACCAGTATCTTTTGAGATTTAAAGTTTAGGGAAGAAATAAAAACTTATTCACCACTAAAAAAAGGAAAAAAAAAAAAAAAAAGCCAGAGGACTTTATTGTATCAATAATCCCAAAATCTCGTTTTTAAACAAACAATAAATCTTTGAATCAAAGATTTCCTTTCTTTTAATCTCCAGAGAGTAAGCGAAGCAGCATATTTTTTAAAAAGGATAATAATTCCAAATAGAATAGTAGCAATATTATTCTATGGTTTCTTTTTATAAAATTAACAATTTTCAAAAACTTTGTTAAACTAATGAATAAAATATTGCTGCATTTCATTGTTTATAGAAATAATTTACTTATGGCAGTGACGCTGAAGTTCAGATAAGAATTCTTTTTAAAATAATCATAAAGATCCCCTATCAAAATCATTTTAAATTTGTTTGTTTTCCACAATCCATTTTAATGGAAACTACAAAAGATGTTTTACGTAAGCCACGTTTTGATCATCATAAAAATGATGTTTTTACTGATTTTTTATTAAGTCAATGGGAAACTTAAAAAAATTTTGGGCAATGGATATCCGCATTTTATATTTTTTATAAAATTCTTTACATTTAGAAGAATTTTTATTTGAATAGTATATAAAAAAAGTCGTTCTTAATAAAGAAGAGAGTAAAAAAGCAAATCATGAGATTGAGAAAAAAACGAATTCAAAGAAAGACATCATATGAAAGATCGTTTTTTAAAGAAACAGAAAAAAGAAAAGAAGTCTGATTATCCCGCGCATTGATTACAAAATGTGCGACAATCCCGAAAAAGGAAGCAATCGAATGTTAAATTGATAGATTGTAAAAGACCATGATGTTATTTTAATATATAATTTATTTATATCTTAAATTTTAATCTTTGTAAAATAAAGAAAGAAAATAAATGGTTGTTTAAATTTGTTAAATTATTGTTTGTTATAATTATGAAAGGATTGTTAATGTTTAATAAATGACAAACATAATCTATATACTTTTTTTTCTTCCTGATTGGTTCAAGAATATTAATGAATAATCCACGGTCTACGTAATATACTATTCTGTTATTACGTAAGCCACGTTTTTATCATCATAAAGATGATGATTTTACTGATTTTTTACTAACTCAATGTAAACATTCAAATTCTTTTCTTTGGACACGGGATATCCGCATTTTATTCTTAATTGTTATTTTATTAATTAATTATAAGGAAAATTTATTTATATTCGATATGAAACCCGTCGAAATTCGAAGTTAAAAATAAGTTTTAAAATGTCCTCATCAATTCATTTTTCGTTTCAATTTCATATCTTCTGGAACGCCTCCATTCTTTTCAGCTAATTAAGTTTTATGTAAAAGTGGAGAACATATTTTTCAATAATATTAGTACAATTTGCAGATCAAACAGAAATGTAATGCTTTCGACTGATAATTTCTTTGCTTTGATCCTCCTTTCTTAGATAATCGGGATGGCTGCCCCATTTCCCCAAACAGGGAAACTTTCTTTGGTACTACTTGGTTATCCCGTCGACCAATTTCGCCAAATTATAAAAATAGCCAAACTAATAGCCAAATTATGCATGTTGATGTAATTTTTATTATAAATAACGAGAGAACAAATAAATACAAATAAAAAGTGGAATTAAAAAACCACTTGATGACGTTTTAAGCAAGGAAAATCGAAAGTATTCCGTTCTGTTACAGCCAATGGAAAAAAAATAGTTTCTAGCGCATTTTACTGATGATATACTCTGATATATTGTATACCGATATATACTAAAATACACATTCTGTACCATCTGTGGTGCAAAGAATGTTTTTATTAATTTATGGGTCCACACAAAAGTATTCCATTACATAATGGTACATTAGGAAACATTGTTTGTGGCACGTTTTAATCTTATTAATCTTATGACGTACATTGCTGAGATTTACTAAAAGTTACTTCCTGTATAGTGGAAAACAGATAGTACTTACAATAGATTTTGGATACTTATACTGCATTCGAAGTACTGCATACTATCACACCAATATCTGAATACTTATAAAACTTCTTTGTAGCTCGAACGCACCTGATTTGCTACGCTCTACGGGTAATTTCCGCTTTTTCATGTGTATTTTGTTGTGCAAATTACGAATAGTCCTTAAACAATCACGAGAGATTTAATGTCGGGAAAAGAAAAAGTTTACAGAGAAAAATGTTATTTTGTGTTTTTAAAAAGCATAATTTATATTTTCAAAGAAACAGAAATTTTTAAATTTTTATATCCAACTGGGATTTAACCAAAGAAAACGCCATTTTTGCAAACTTATAGTCCCATATCTAATAAATAACATGAATAAGGTTTCATAAACATAAATGTTTCATATTTCGAATTGTAGTTTAATCCCCCAAAATCTTAAAATTAAGTCGTATTTCCCGGGGGAAATATCGATGAAATATGATGTTTGCCATGTCGATAAGCTTTACTGTTTACTCAAATATATTTTCTGAATACCGCAGTGTCTTAAACAAAAAAATAGTGGCTCAATTTAAAATAATATATTTGGGATTTCTATCAGATTTTTTGTTTGTATATCAAAATGAAGAAATTATTCTTTTTTATCGTCCAAAAAATGTTGCTTTGTATATGATTAATTGAAGGATTTATATCTAATAATTCTTTCCTACCTTTACAAGACAAATTATCGAACTGATGAAAAAATTTGACTTGTGCTTTCAACGGATATATAGGTTTAAGATTGTCCTAAACGCTATTTGTCTGTTTATATACGGAAATGTCTGTACATGGATCTGTCAGTCTAATTTAATGTGACACTAATTTAGAGGGACTATATCTTATGAACTAATATACGGATTTTAAAACGAATTCAGATTCTGTTAGCCATTGATAAAATTTTGTGTTAAATATGCTTAAGTGCAAATCGCTAAATTTATGATGCTATTATGCGGTTTGTTTAAGATCTGCATCAAAATTTTAAGCACAAGCATAAAATGACAATTTCTAAAGAATTATAATGAGTTAGAATGAATAACATTTTTTATATGCAGATTTCGCAACATTATTTAAATAAATGTTATCAAAAGTAGAAAAAAAGTAAATTAAATAATTCTTATATATATATATATATTATGTATATATATATATTAACTGCCTGTAAAGTTTATGCACAACGTCAGAAACAACCAGATTTATAACTTTTACTTACAAATTATTTTTCCGTGAGTTCGAGTTAGTTCAAATAAACGTACATCCAATGAAATTATTAGTTTTTGTGGGGTTTCTGGTTGCAAAAAGTACCAATTCCTCAATAGAGTAATACTGTTTTCCATTGCCATAAACCTGGCGGTTTAAAATACCCCAGACATTCTCAATTGGTTTAAGTATGGACTCAAGGCTGGCAAATCAAGAATTTTAACATTTTTCTGAGAAAGCCAAAGTTTTATAGAATGTGATATGTGGATTGAGTCATTGTCTAATAGAAACGTACATTCAAAAGGTCACCGTATCTTGATACTTTTTTGAATCTTGTCTTCTTTTTAAATAAGCCAAAGACGTCTGGCCATTGAATCCAAATACCCCTTTTCTAAACTATAACAGATTTACAGCCTTGCTGCCTGCTGATAAATCCCTTTGTTCGTTTCGTAAATTATGCCAATAAGTGTTCCAACCATTAGAGCCACCTAAGTTCCACTTTTTCTCATCTCTGAATAAAACAGTAGTCCCGTAGGACATGTGTTTTTTAGCCCAGTTCATTATTGCCTGTTATGTAATTTGAGAGACGGTTTGCGAGCCATTTTCTTTAGCATGATGTAATCACACTCTATAACAGCTCAATGTACCGCGTCTTTGCACACCTATACACTGATATTATTTTTAATTTGCCTCGCCTAATCGCTACACTGGTCGGTTTCTGCAATGGAATCTTGAATCAAATGAAATGCATCTAGTAAAGATTAAAAAAAGTATTAAATCAGACATCCATATTTGTTGTCTTGTTAATATAATGTTATATTATCCAGTTTAAAAAGTCGTTGTTGATAAAATAACAGACAAAAAAGCTCTAAAATGACTGAAATACCTGTATGACTTGTTGTATGCAGATGAAACGTAATGAACAGCGAGGCATAAGTTATTCTCTTGGTGATGGGGAAAAGTTTATGTGATACTTGCAGAAATTTTTGATTGCTACAGGGTTTTATCATTTAGAAATTTTAATTATTTATTAACATTTTATATATGCATCGAAATTGCCACAATAGTGAGAAAACGTCTGTTGCCTGTTTCTTACGTAAAACTCAAATCGCGTATATTATACTTTTAGTTAAGATTCTAAAGAAAATTTGAGACGAAATATAGTAATATAGGGAATGTATGGATTTATAATTAATATTTTTATTCTACGTACAAAATTCAGAAATTTTAAAATTTCCGGATGGAATTTTTGTTTGTTTCTTTTCAAGGTTACATTTCAAGAATCAAATAGCTCTCTTACATTATTATTACGAAATAATTTACTTAAAAATTTGGGAAATACTTCTCTAAAGCTGAATGGAACTACATACGTTTTAATGATTTTTCTCTTAAAATTCATTCATAAAGATTTTTTTCTTTTGCACATAAGAATTGAAATATCTGTATTTATTTTACAATGTTCAGTATGCAAGTATATGGTTTACCTATACAATAACGCAAAATTTCTTTCAACTGCAATTTATGTATAAGATGAAAAAAAAATTATCAAAAGTCATTTAGTTTATTCAACATTTTTCTCCGAAATGCTTTTCTTAAAAACACATTTAGAAATGTTTAATTCATAGAATCCTGCAGGATTTTTTCTTTCCCTTCTAGCTTCCTTTCCTTTTTTTTTTCTTCAAATCTCATTTCCCTCGAGACGCTAGACGTTAAATTTTAGAGAATCAAATTTTCACTCCTGCATACATTCAAGCTTGAATTTCATTTTTTACATTTCAGCTTCTTTCACTTAGAATTTAAAACTATGTCCTTGCCCGCTGGAGAAATGTATTAAATTGTAATCATGTGCATTTTTTTAAAAAGCGCACTGTAAATCCAATGTAGAATATTTTGATTTTTTAAGGTTGATGCTTTTAAACTTTTTTCTCTCTTGCAACATAAAAATTTTTTGCTTTGGTTTTTTTTAGTTTTTTAATATCTATCGCGAAAACTTTCCGTTTAAAATATTTTTCGCGTATTGATTACATGGAAAGAGTAAATTTTGTAGTAAGAATAATCATAAATATTAAGAAGGAATTTCTTTTTACACAGAACTGTAGTATAAAACGAAATATATATACACTGTAAAAAAAAGGGGTCGATCTACTAAAAAAACTTTAGTGATACTTGTAATTACTGAAAAATTTTTAGTAATCTTAGTCGGTTACTAGAAAATCTGTAAGAATTACTAGAAAAAAGTTAGCAATGAATAGAGGTAATAGTTTTATATTTTTAATAGCTATTACTAAAACTTTTTTGGTGTGGCCTTGATAGCATAGTGGTTATAGTAACGGACTCCAGGCTGAAAGGTCCCGGGTTCGATGCTGGACACAACCAAATACGCCCGAATGTATGTAGTGTAAGTACTCGTTAATAAAGTGATTATGAAAATCCTGTCGAAGCAGGTAGCAATGTTTGGTGCTGCCATCTATTGCGGTTTTGCCGAAAATCTATCGTTTCAGAAGTCTGGATGCAGCTCAGAGGAAGCTCCTGCCCTTCGGGCGCACGTAAAGGTTATTAAAAATCATTTTGGAGCTATTACTAAATTTTGCTTGATGGTTCATACTAAAAATTTTTAAGTTAGTTATACAAAAAATTATTTTGTTCAGTTTACAAAAGAAATGCTTGTTTCACTTGCAAAAAAAAAGTTTGTAATGGTTACTAAAAAATTCTGTGGAATACAAATTTACTAAAAAATTTTTAGTAACCTCTTGAATTTTTTTTTACAGTGTAAGGTTGGGTACAAAGTTATGACGGCTTTCGTTATTGATGTTTTCTATCTGAATTTAAAAAAAAAAATGGCTAATGGAATATTATCGTACTGCATACTATTTTCAAAGCAGATTGATATGTACTGTTTGAACATTAAGTTTTTGATTTTAGTCCTTCGTTAAAATATTTTAATGTGTATTTACGTATTATCCGGTCTAGATGAAATACAACTGCAATAATCACGAATCCAATCGTAGTAATCCCTATGCTTATTGCAGTAACCCTTCTTTTTCAAAAATAGCAATATATTTATTTTAGTTTAAAATTCATTATATTAGTATCATGCATATTTTAAATTTTTGTTATAATTTTATTATATTATTATGTTTATATTATTTTTTTTGTTATGTACTTTTTTATTTTTTCTCTCTATCTAATTTCCTGTGAGACGATAGACGTTAAATTTTAGAAAATCAAATTTTCACTCCTGCGTACATTCAAGCTTGAATTTCATTTTTCGCGTTTCAGCTTCTTTCCCTTAGAATTTAAAACTATGTCCTTGCCCGGTGGAGAAATATATTAAACTGTAATCGTATGCATTTTTTAAAAAGCGCACTGGAAATCCAATGTAGAATATTTAGATTTTTAAAAGACAGATGCATTAGAAAAACTCTTTTAACCCCCCCCCCCCTTTGGAATATAAAATGTTTGATTTGGTTTTCATATTTTTATTTTAATATCGATCAGACAAACTTTCCGTTAAAGTATATTCCGCGCATTGATTCTATGGAAAGATTAAAGTCTTTCATGAAAATCCTAAATATTAACTCTTTGTGGCTCAACAACTTCGATTTGAATAATATTGACTCAGATGTTAGAATGCATCATTATCCCTGTATTTGATCTATGCATCCTATGTAAAAAAAAATTGAAATGATTTGACAAAATTATGTAATAAGTATGTAATTTAAATTTCAAACCGATTAAAATGCATTTGCAACATTTTTCCCCATTGACCGTGATATAACGGAATACTTTTGATTGTCCCTGTAATTGATCTATCCATCCGATTCTCATAAAATTTGAAATGACTCGACAAAATTATGTAATAATTATGTATTTTAAATTTCAAAAGATTCAGTTGGGTAGTTTTTGCGTTGTTATATGCGGACAGACAGACAGACAGACAGACGGACAGACAGACGGACAAACAGACTGACAGACAGACGGAAGGACTGAATGACAACTATAGGTGCTACGTATTTATATAATTACGAACGCACTTAAAAAGTGAGCATTATTTATGAATGTGAAAAATAACACTAGTAAGACTTGATTACGTCCACTGATAACTATATCGTAATACTAATAATATATATTTCACATTAAAAAATAAGAATTTATATTATAAAAAATATTTTACTTCTAAGACGTTGTATATTAACAAAACATTTAAATTATTTTAAAACATTTTTATTACATGTTTCACCTCACTATTAATGGAGTCATCCTCAGAATGTTCCCCAGTCATTCTGAGGATGACTCCATTAATAGCAAGTTGAAACATGTAATAAAAATGTTTTAATATATTTTAAATGTTTTGTTAATATACAACGACTTAGAAGCAAAATGTTTTTTATAATATAAATTCTTATTTTATGTAGAATATATATATATTATTAGTATTACGATATGCATCATTTTAAGCATCTAAAAAATAATTATTGATTAAAAAGTACTTTTATACATCTGCAATAAATAGAAATTCACATTTTTCTTATAAATATCGTCGAATTTCTAAAAAAATTTTTAAATACATTCAACAAAAACTTAGTTCATAAGAGACTGAGAAAATGAATTTGAAATGATATATAATAATATTGGGAGTGATTAATTTATAATTAATATTTTTATTTTACATAACAAATGCAGGAAGTTTAAAATTCGAGGATGGATTGTATGCCTGAAATGTATTTCAGGGTTACTTTTCAAGATTCAAATGGTTTTATTATGTTATTATTACGAAATATTTACTTAAAAAATAGTAAATTCTGCTCTAATGCGGAATGAAACTACATGCGTTTTAATGATTTTTCTCTTAAATTTCATTCATAAAGAATATTTTTTTATACATGAAAATTAAAATACCTGTATTCATGTTATAATGTTCAGTATACAATCTGATGGTTTACCTTTAACGATAATACATTTGTTTTCTTTTGCAATTTATGTAAATGTTGAAAAAGAAATACAGTCGAATCCCTATATAACGAAATTCATCGTACTGTCAAAAAATTCATTATCTAGAAAATTTCGTTGTATAGAGAAAACCAAAATTTTTTATTATTTAATGTGAAATTTTCGAATAAAAATTTTTTTGGGGTTATTTAATTATGATTGAAATGTTTAACACTAAAGATTAATTTGATAATTTATTTTTATTTATTTAAACAATATGAAAACAAGAAAATAAAAATTTATTTGAAAAGATAGTAAAACGAATCAAAACTCTGTTGAAGAAATATGTAATTTTCGGTTATTTTCATTACACTTTTAAAAACTTTCAAATTTTAACAAGGAATCAAATGTGAGTGGAAAACATTTTTTTTCAATTGAACGTCCTTCCCATGTAACGTCATAGACGATAATAATTTCTCTTGCTGGTTTTGCATTAAGTTTTCATTGTCATATGCATTGTCCCTTTCGCCAGCATTGTTCACAATGTTGCTTAAAATTTTACTATCAGTGTAACGCTACGTAACGATAAGACTGGTATGCATCTCCAAAAAGACAAAGTCAACTAAATTTTCTACGATACTTCCACGCTTCTTAATTTTTCTCCCTTTCTCTTTTTAGTCTACGATCGTCAGCTTCAGGATTAACTGAAAAGCGTGACTTTTTAAATTGATTGTAAATCTTTCTTTCAATTGACATTGAATCGCTAAGAAATTGCAAAGATTTCTTATTCTTCTTTCAAAAATTAACGTTTTTTTTGGGGGGGGGGGGGCTTTTATATTTGTTTGTGTGGCGGCGGTGGGAGAAAGGCGTGAATAATTTTATTTTTAGCATAAACAATAAAGTAGAAATATACAGCTATGGAATATAAACAGGAATCAACAAAGATAAATGCATTCCATAAACAATTTGAGGCGTTTTCTAAATAAATGAAGGAAAATTTCTGAAAAAATTCGTTATATGGAGATATATATTTTGCTGTATGGAGAGTATTTTTAATGTAATAATAATAAAAATTGATCATTTCTACAAAAAATTCGTTATGTAGAAAAATTCGTTGGATGAAGTTTCGTTATAGAGAGACTCGACTGTATTTATTTTCTTCGAAATCACATTTAAGAGATATTTAATTTATAGAATCGTGCTGGATTTTCCTTTCCCGTCTATCGTCTTTTATTTTTTTTCTCCATGTCTGATTTCCCGTGAGACGCTAGACGGTAAATTTTATTGTATCAAATTTTCCCCTCCCTCGTACATTCGAGCTTGAATTTCATTTTGCGCGGTTCAGCTTCTTCCATTTAGAATTTAAAACTATGTCCTTTCCCGATGGAACATTTTATTAAATTACAAGCGCACGCATTTTTAAGAAAGTGCACTGGAAATCCAATGTAGAATATTTCGATTTTTTTAAGGTAGTATTTTTTTTTTAAATGCATTAGAATAAATCTTTGAACCTCTTTTACCCTTGAAATATAAAATTTTTACTTTGGTTTTCATATTATTTAATATCGATCGAAAAAACATTTTGTTAGAGCATTTTTTCCCTTATTGATTATAAGAAAAGTGTAAAGTCTTTAGAAAGAAAAATTATAAAAATTAAATCGGAGAAATCTTTTAATTTCTGAAAGTAAAGAAACGCTTTTCGAAATGGGTGTTAATGCTATAGAAATTATCTAATATGTTATTAATCCCCAAAGAAAACATAAAATCTATATCAAGAAATATTTGGTTTTATACAATGTACGAATATAAATAAACAGCATTTTGATCTACATTAAACCAATGTTACTAGAAATTCCAAGTCGATATATACACAACCATAATCACCATTCCAACCTGATAAAAAGCCTTATGTGTAATCCACAGATAATGATATAGCACCCACAAATCTCTCTTTTGGAACAAAGCGAAATCTTTCAAATAAAGATTTTTTCTTATTCCATCGGAAATAAACGAAACAAAAAGGTGATTTAATACGCTGATATATTTATTTATGCGGAATAAATAACATTAAGAGGATATGATCAATTTCTATCACGTATGTAATTTTATCATTCTTATTTTTTTCTATATTTGCAAGAAGAAAGTATTGGATTTGTGAAATTTTTCACTTCCCGTTTTAGCGTATTTACACTACGTAATGTTACAAATTTTGTGGGCAGGCTGCCTCAAATACTACAACACAGAATTTAATAAATCATTCATACTTAGTTAATCCCTGATATAAATTGGTGCTAATTAGTTTTTGGTGTAAATCGCTTAACCCTTTCCGGCACACTGTGCCCGGTCTGGGATATCGAATTTTAATTCCAAACCAGCAAACGGCACCAATAATATTTTAGTAAAATTTTGCCTTTATAATAAAAGCTAAAATTAGAGGGTTTCAAAATATCTAAAAAATTCGTTTGTGAATTCCGGTGTCAGTTGATTATTTCTCATTTTACTACAGATTTTGCCCGTGCCGGAAAGGGTTAACAAGTGACGTTGCGATGCTGCTTTTTTTTACGGATTCCACAATAGCTCCAACTTCAGTACGCATACACGGGTTTTTATCAAACTTCAGTTTAGAGTCTAAGATTCTATGTAATCATTAATATTGCTATTGTGTATTTTCGGTATAATATACTATAAAATCATGCCATAAATATTCAATATTCTTTAAAGAAATCATAATTATGGGATGAAAATTCGCATTTTTTATTAAGCCCGCGCCTAGAAACTTCGTCCCGTGCCGACTTCCAGCTTAACCACACTACCCAGCACGACATTATTTCAGCGTATAATTTTGTGTTGGATAGGAACTGTTTTATCTAAACCTATAACCTATAAACCTTTTTTTGTAAATAGTCTGCGAGTAAATTATTCTTTAATATAAACTCAATAAGTTTGTATTTAATTTTCATCCTTCTCGTACTGACATCCCGCCTCTATCGGCAGTGGCAACTTATCAAGAAAACACAGATTTATATCAAGTCTGCCAGACACAAACATTATTGCAAGTGAAAAGAAAGCATGTAGTAAATCATAATTCCAGTTATGATTCAATTAAACATTTCTCCAAATGACTACAGTTTCAACTGTCTACAGATTCAAATAAGCGATGATTCGTGAAAGATGCTGTTAAACTGAATTGTTCATTCTAATAAGCGACTTTTCATTTAAAACGCATATAACATTAAAACACGTTGGAAACTGCACGAGAAGCGTAACAAATCAGGTGCGTTCGTAACAATGTTTCAAAAATATTCAAATTATGCTGTTTTATTATACAGTTCTTCGGACATAGTATAGTGGGCGAAATCGTTTGTGTGTTCCTGTAAATACTATCAACTTTCTACTTTCTATTATATAGAAAGTAACTTGCTTTAAACCTCAGTAATGTATATCAATTTCATAAAATTTAAAATAGTTTATTACAATTAAAACGCGCCACAAACAATGCTTCCTCGCATAGCATTATCTAATGGAATACTTTTATGTGGCCCTGTAAATTAATAATAAATATTGTTTGCATCACAGATTGTACACTATGTATATTTTAATATATGCTTCATAAATTCAGGTCAATTCTATTATCAAAAAAGTGTAACATCATTAAAATGTACTTGGAACTATTTTTCCCAATTGACCGAAATGTGATGAAATACTTTTGATTGTTCCTGTCATTGAATTCTGCATCCAACTTTCATAAAATTTGAAATGACTCGACAAAATTATGTAACAATTATACGTTTTAAAATTCAAACGATGCGGTTGGGTAATTTTTGCATTGTTATATGCGGACAGACAGACAAACTGAACGACTCCTATAGGCACTAAGTATTTATATAATTTCGAACACACCTAAGAATATTCTTATCTTGGTGCAATAGTATGCTGCGTTTTGGGTACAGCATTGTAGCCGAAACCTTTTGTGTGTCCTTGTATACACTATCTGCTTTCTATCATATTGAAAGTAGCTTGTAGTAAAACTCGGCAACGTATATTAATTTCAAAAAATATTAAATTGTTTAATACAACTAAAACGCGCACCAAACAATGTTCTCACAATGTTATTATGTAATAGAATACTTTTGTGTGGCCCTGTAAATCAATAACAAATATTCTTTGCACTACAGATTGCACTGAATATATATTATAGCATATACTTCATAGATGCATATCAGTGTTAGTTTAACACCATTAAAATGCACTTGAAACTTTTTTATTATTGACCGTAATGTAACGGATTAATTTTGATTGTCTCTGTATTTGAACTATTCATCCGATTTTCATAAAATTTGAAATGACTCTACAAAATTGTGTAATACTTATATATATTAAACTAGGGGGGCGCCGCCCCCCTGCTCGCTATGCTCGCCAACCCCCCGTGTAATCGCTTCGCGATTCCAAATTATTGGCTACTCCTGCTTGCTGCGCTCGCCAATACCCCATGGTATGAATAAGCAGTTGCAGACCTTTCAACTGATGTGTCACACGACTGGTGTTGTAAAGAAATTAAAAATGTGCCCCCCTGGGGGGCAGAGTGGGAGGCGACACAAAAGACATCCATAATATGAATAAGCAGCTGCAGACCACTCAAATGATATGTCACACGACTGGTGTTGTAAAAAATTGAAAATGTGCCCCCCTGGGGGGGCAGTGTGGGGGTGACACACAAGACATCCATAAAATGAATAAACAGTTGCAGACCTTTCAAATGATGTGTCACACAACTGGTGTTGTAAAGAAATTAAAAATGTGACCCCCCCTGGGGAGAGCAGAGTGTGGGGGTGACACACAAGACATCCATAATATGAATAAGCAGTTGCAGACCTTTCAATTCTTGTGTAACACGACTGGTGTTGTAAAGAAATTAAAAATGTGTCCCCCCTGGGGAGCAGAGTGGGGGATAACAGACAAGACATCCATTATATGAATAAGCAGTTGCAAATCTCTCAAATGATGTATCAAACGACTGGTGTTGTAAAGAAATTAAAAATTTGGCGAAATATTACAGTTATCGCCAAGTTGGCGTCACTTTTGACAACTAATTTTGGTCGCCAAATTTGGCGATATATCGCCAAGTTGGCGACAAACTTGGCGATTGTTGGCGATGGTAACCTTTCCTCTCTTTATGGTAACCCATACGGCGATGCATAGACGGAATCCTTTCCTGATTGGTCTATTCGGCTCATGGAAGGAGTGGAAAACCCGGATTCGTTAGTTCCGGAAATCTTCCACATCAGCATCATTCCAGGAGTCATTCCTTTTAAGGCTAGTTTTTTTTTACTATAGAAGGATTTCAAAAGATTCGGTTGGATAGTTCTTGCGTTGTTACACGCGGACAGACGACGGACCGAACGAAAACTATAGTTGCTACGTATATTACAAATGCACCTAAAAACGGCTTTAATTTAAACAATGATTCTATTTACCGTTGATTCAAAAAGAAGGCTTTGATAGCAAATATTGATTCCATTAACAGATGTTTAAATCATACTTCTCTCCTTAATTCAATTAATCGTACGTAGAATCTTTGTCTTTTGATTGATTTTCTTTAGAGTTCCGTGTTGATTCATAAGAGCGATGGAAACTTTGATTCCCATTTACGGCATGTAATTCCATTGTTCTATAAACCGTTGATTGAGAAAAAATAGCTCAGTTTTAAAACAATGATTCTGTTAAACGGGGATACACGCGCTGATATATAATACTGATTCAATTTCATAGCAAATATTGATGCCATTAAATGATGCGTAAATCTTATTTCTAGCCCTGATTTAATTAATCATACATAGACTCCTATTGTCTTTTGAGTTCTCTGTTGACCATAAAAGCGACAGAAATGCTGATTCATATAAACGGTATCATGGCCCACTAGATCTATAGGCCCATCTATTTGAGATTAACGTATGAAGTCTCCCGCCAGAGGACTCTGATACCTTGCCCAAGTTATTCTGACCAATCATGCAAACCATGAACCAAAACAATGACCATGTGCCGAGCCATGTGCACAGATCAGAAAACAGCTTACTCAATGTTAATTTGTGCAGGGTTTGCTTCACTTGGTCTCACACGTGGTCCAATGAAATGGTTCAGGGTTTAAAGCGGAATTCAACTTAACTTTTTCGGAGGTTTTTAGCGAAATGCGCAGGCCTTATAATCTAGTTGGCTATGACAGTATGTAATCTCGTGATTCAATTTACATTGGTTTGGAAAAGCGACCATCATATAAAACCCTGATTCTACTAACCACTGTTCCATTAAAGCGTAAACATTGTAGATCCATAAAAGCGACAGAAACGCTTATTCATATAAACGGTATGTGATCGATGATTCTATTAAACGTTGATTCAAATAGATGGATTTGATTGCAAGTATTAATGCCATTAACCGGAGCTTAATTCATACTTCTATCCCTGATTCAATTAACCGTACATAGGACTCCTTTTTTTCTATTGAGGTCTAAAAGCGACAGAAACGCTAATTTCTTTTAACTGTTGGTTTGAATAGATGTCTTTGTTAACAAATGTTAAAGCCTTTAACCAACATTTACATAATAATTCAATTTCTGATTTAAGTAACTGTAGGTGCAATGATAAATTTTTGGTTTGGGTTCCATGCTGATCCTTAAAGGTGATGGGAATAATGATTTGTTACAGAAAAAATAGGTTTGACTTCAATGATGATTCTGTTTCTTATAATAACTGCTGTATTGATTAATCTTTGATTCGCTTGAACTATTATTCATAAATAGGACCAGTACAGGAAGATTTTTCTCATAAGCCTCATGGTGAATTTTTATAAACGAATTTTTCTATAAATTACTGGTATTATTAAAGTATTAGAGTATTATATTATTATTCCCTTACTTAAAGGGAATGAATTGCTTTTTGATTTTCTAATAGTTATACTAATAGTTTATTATATCCTGTTTGGTAATTTCCCTTCTATAAGTCTTTCTAAAAGGAAATTTTCATTTCTAAAAAAAAAAAAAAAAAAAAAAAGGCCTTCACTTTTCGCTTTTTTTCCTACACTGTGATTATTGTCCCTATTTGTTTTCCCTATATTACAATTGTACTTAGCAGTTTTTTCTGTTAACTTGAGAGATTTATAGTTAAAGGAATCACTGTTTATTGAATTTTTAATCCAATTTGTCTTTTAGTCCACTCGTCGTTTATTTGAATCAAGTGTTAGCTGCAAGTTAATATCCATTTCCTCCCTCCCCTATTTTAATAGAAAGAAGTGAAACCCGTCGAAATACGACGAAAGAATTTTTTTAAGAAAGAACTGTTTCATTGATTTAATATAAATCTATAAAATTAGTTACAGTAAAAAATACATCTTATATTGGTCAGTTTAACTCTCAAACAAATATTATTTTAAGCTAAATTTAACAAAATATATAAAACTCAATTATCCAAATTATTAAATGAAATAAAACTGAAATTCACCGGATTTTAAAACAGACGATATTTTTAAAATAGTATACGCGTTTTATTTTCTAATTTTTTTGAGTTTTAAAAGAAAATGAAGTGATTCTGTTGACACAATTACAAAATTGGTACGAAAAATTATTAAAAAATTAATATTTCAAAAATAAATTGAGATACAGCATTGAAACAAATTGCATTTAAAAGTACATTTTTCTTCTCTAAACGGCGGTATAAAATTTTAAAATGTACAATGCTTAGAAGTGTATAATTTGCAGTAACGAAAATTTCAAAACCGAAATTGCAGGAGAAAGTGTTTCCATTCACTAAATGACGCATGCGTTACGCACAGATACGTTTGACCTTTATAATATAGATATTTCTTTTAAATGAAAATCCGCTTATTAGAATCAGCAATATAATAACATCTTGCATGAATTGGCGTTTATTTGAATCAACTTTTAATTAACTCTTCGTTTATTGGAAGCAAGTGCTAGCTGAAAGAAAATATCAATTCCCAGTTCTCACCTTCCATTCTTAACACTTTCCAACAAGGCCAAAAGTGTTTATGAATTCGGTTTGTCTAGCCGTGTGTCCGTGCTCTAACTCTAGTAAATATACTGGGCTTGCCCTGAAAATTTTCAACGTTATTGACGTTCACCCTATCACAAAACCTTTTAAAATTGAAGTAGATACACAATCTAAAAAAAAAATCATATATATTCGCAAATATTTAGAAAAAAAATATCTGTTTTTGACTTAAGCATGCGTTAGTTATTTTTTAGACATATGTTAAAATGAAAAACAGACCCAAAAATGTATTTTATTTGTTATCTTATAAACACTGCATATTTACACTTGCTTAAGTACAATTTTTATTATAATGTGTTGAATATTATGCATATGTGTTTGTGTATTTATGAATAATTCATATTTCTTGCATTTGATTAGATGCACTAAATAAATGAAATTACGACAAACTAAAACATTACAAATTTTCACTATTTGCAAAATATCCATACATTAAATTCCTTATTGTGAATTTTTAGCTAAAACCTTGGCGTGCGAGGAAAATCAATACAAAAATTATCATTTTTAACAAAAGCATCATGTTTAGACGATTTCAACTGCCCCAGATGTATTATTATTTTCACTCAAATTCACTGTTTGTAAATTATGTATAACATCCGTTGTAGTTTAGAAAGGATAAAAGTTTGTTGAAGCCACACCCACTTGATTAAAGTTTGCTGTATACTGATTAAGCGTAATGCATAATGAAATAAATGTTATTTACTAGGTAATGGGAAAAATTAATATGATTCTAGCTGAAACTTTTGTTTGCTACAGGGTTTTATCATTTAGATATTTTAATTATGTATTAAAATTTCATTCTTACATCAAAATTGCCACAATATAGTAGTAGGATCACTTTTGTTAACTTTTTTTTATGAAATGTTGATTATGCAATAAAACAGGTTAATGAAAATTCCGTCTTTTGTAAAAGTGAATTTGAATTGAAATATGATAAAATAGGTAGTGTATACATAATAACTAACATACATTTTTTTCGGATGTGTTAATCTTTTTTCAAACATATGTTAAAATGAAAAACAGACCCAAATATGTATTTTATTTGTTACCTTATATGTACTGCATATTTACTTTTGTTTAAGTACAGACTTCATTATAATGTTATAAATACTATACATAGGTGTGTTATGAATAATTCATATTTCTTGCATTTGATTAAATATACTAAAGAAAGGAAAGATAAACTAAAACATTACAAATTTTCACTTTTTCCAAAATATTCATACATCAAATTCCTTAATAGAAATTTTTAGCCAAAACCTGGGTGTGCGAGGAAAATCAATACAAAAATTACCATTTTTAACAAAAGCCTCATGTTTAGACGATTTCAACTATCCCAGAAGTGTTATTAATTTTACTCAAGTTCACTGTTTGAAAATTATAAATAACGTTCTTTGTATAGAAAGGGTAAAAGTTTGTTGAAGCCACACCCACTTGATTGTAGCTTGTTGCTATACTGATGGAGGGCAATGCATAATGAGATAAATGTTATTTAGTAAATAATGAGAATGTTAGCAGAAACTTTTGATTTCTACAGGGTTTTATCATTTAGAAACTTTAATTATGTATTAAAATTTCATGCTCATTTTAAAATTACCGCAATATAGTTGTAGGATCACTTTATGTTAACTTTATTTATATAATGTACAGTCATGCATATTTTACTATTCAACGAAACCGGTTAACAAAAATTTTGCTTTTACGAGATTGGAAAAGTGAATTTGAAATGAAATATAATAATATACGGAGCATAAATAATGAATACGAATATATGATATATGCTATATCTGTGGCTTCCGGTAAAAACCAGGTAAGGCACATTTTTAATATTTTGAATAATTAACGTTTAAAGTTTACAAAAATATCTTTTTATCATTGCTTTTATAAAATAGATTAGAACTCAATAATTTTCACTACATTCAATAAGGATATAAAAACATCTTTTATTTCCAAAATAGTTATATATAAATGGTTTTTATTAATTCAGAACCAATTAAAAATGTAATTCTTATATGGTTATTACCGTTTTACATTTATTTTTAATAAATGTAAATAAAATAAAATATTTATTTACACTTTAAACATTAATTTCACAACAATTAAATACATACTCAATGTTTTACTTATATTATGTTATTATAATTTTATGTTATTTTTATAATTATAGACGATTAAACGAAAGACGAAACGATGAAATAAATAGAAATTTTACCTCTTTTTACCGTGAATTTATGGACTAACCCGATTATTACTGTTTTTTTTTTAAATTTTTAACGACGAAATGACGAAATAAATAGAAACCTTATCTGGTTATTACCGTTAATTTATGCACTTACGTTATTATTACTGTTCTATTTTTAAATGAAAATTTATAGTCGACCAATGACGGGAAGTATTCGATTTTCATTTTTCTGTACTATGGCAGATGAAAGTCAACTTTTAAAGCTATATTTTCCTAAATTATCTCGTTTTTTAAAAAAATGTGCCTTACCTGGTTATTACCGGAAGCCACAGATATATGATGGAATATAGGAATAATAAATAATATTTTTTCTCTATAAGCAAAATGTAAGAAGTTGAAAATGCACGTTTCTTTGTTTCAAAGGTTACATTATGCCTTTTTATTTTAATGCGTTTTTTGATGCGGTCGTATTTATGTAAATACTTAGAACCTACAGACACTCAGAAATGAATACTCAGATTTCACGAAATTTTCGTCGTTTTTGACGATACCGTTTCCTGGGAAATGCTCCGAACAAATATTTCGTCAAATTGATGAAATCACTTCACTCACTCGTTTGACGATACCAAATCGTCAAAAAATTTCGTCAAAAAGGGACTAGTGCTGCCATCTATCGAATTTTTTAGAAGCTCCTTATTCAATGACAGAAGCAAAAAAGACATGTCACACGTGGGGTTCGAGCTCATAACGTACAGTGTGGTAGTCCGACGCTCTACGTTCACGCCACATAATACTCAGACAAGCATAATTATAAAGGCATATAGTGGATTATAGTGTGTGTTTAAATTTTTATAATTGTGATGGTACTTTTATCGATTCTGTTATAAATCTTGCAAGTTTTAAATAATAAGACGAATTTATTATTTTGATTTTCTAATGGTTAATGAATAATTATAATATGGTTCAATTAAATAACATCTAGGGGAAATTTATTTGCTTAAGGAATGATTAAAATATGGGCTGGTTAGTTTGTTGCTCAGAAATAACGAATTATGAAGTGCTTATTGGGAGAGATTTTACTACTTTAAGCGAGACTTTAAATACGTGGATAAGATTTTAACAATTTACTGTTTATAGAGGGGAGAGAGAAAAAATATGTATATATTTTTAATTTGAGTGAAAAAGTAGATATTGGATATAAAATAGATCTTAGAATTTTAAAATGTTATTGATCAAATTTACTTTTTCAACGGTTTTGTAGAACGAATTAAATTTTTTTTGGAATGAAATCAAAACGAAATACAACTTACAAATAAATAAATAAAAATAGTAATAAACATCCCCCCCCCCCAAAAAAAACTAATGTAGCAAGAGTAATTGCTTACATTTCATTATTTTCTGAAAAACGCTAAAAAGTACTGTTTAAAACAAGAAATATATCCTTGCTAAAATCGCAAGATTTGGGGAGGTACAATAGCGAGTCCTTCTATAAACAGCTACCGCGACAATTTCCTTAAAATTCATCAAGACTGGCCATGATTAAGGAAGCACTTTTGTCAAATATGTGAGAGTTCACGTTTCGTTAAATGTCACGTGATTTTGGATACGAAATGATCATCAAAAACGATGAAATAAGGCTCAAGGATTTCTGAATCGTCAAAAATGAGAGTTTTATTTCTGAGAGTGAGTCGTCGTTGAATCGGTCCGTCTGTCCGCATATAACAACGCAAAAACTACACAACAGAATCATTTGAAATTTAAAGCATATAATAATTTATAAAATTGAATAATTTTGTCGAATCATTTCAAATTTTATGACAATCGGATGCATAGTTAAATGACAACGATAATCAAAATTATTCTTTTACATGACAAGTCAATGGGAAAAAATAGTTTCAAATACATTTTAGTGGTGTTAAATTCTTTTGAACATTTGAACATGCAAGTCTATGAGTATATAACAAAATATACATTCTGTACAATCCGTAGTGCAAAGAATATTTTTCATTAATAGTCCACAAAAGCATTCTATTGCATAATGGTGTAAGGGGAAACATTGTTCGGGGTTCGTTTTAATTATATTAAACTATTTTACAGTTTATAGAATTGATATATGTTGGAGAGGCTTACCAGAAGTTAATTCATGTGTAATAGAAAGCCTTTAGTATTTACACGGACACACCACAAATTTCGGATATTGTATTGTATCCGAAGTATTTTAAAAACTTCGTTATAGTACGAGCACACTTTATTTGTTACGTGGAATTTATGATTTGTTAAGGAATAGCACTTGAAAAACTAGACATCATATTCATACATGTAATAAAATCGTTTCACTAGTTATTTGAAGTGGAAGGAAACAACCTGTATTTTATATGAAAATAGTTAATTTTTATTAATTTTTTATTTTTTTAAATTACCATATATGAAAGAATACCATATAAGAAATTCAGTATTTGCATGAAATTCACATAAGCTATTGAATGTATTTGTTAATATTTGTTTATCAGTTATTCAAAACGCACATTGAGACCATTATTGATTTTCTTTGTTTTAACAAAATATCTCGTAGCATTTATTCAAAAGTTTGCGTGATTTGCATTGAAATGCCATTAACCTACAAAATGATTACATTACAAAGTGAAAATGCATTGATGCGAAAATCCAAATTTACTTCATATTTCTTAACTGATTTCACTGTTTCTACTTTGAAAAAAGAATAATCATAAACAAAGACACGAAAAATAAATACATTAAAAGTGGAATATATCAGAATAAACAAGAGAGAGTAAATGTGAGAATAATTCAGATGTATTTGTGATTTGCGATTTAAAAAAAGATATTGGCTTGCACTATGAAAGTGTAACATAAAAAGTTATTAAATCTTTTAGATATTTAAATCACAAGATATTAAGATATACACCTTTTACTTATAAATACTTCAATAAACCATTTTGTTTTACTTGATAGGTGTAACGAAAAAATAAAATAAAAACAAATATTGACATGTTTCGATTCCATCTTATAAGAACCACAATCATAATAAAAATAAAAATACGAATCGTTTCACGGTCAATACAAACAGCTCGCGACAATGAGATGTAAATTAAAAACCACTCGCAACTATTTTAAAAATAATAAATTAAAAATCGACCATGAATAATATTAATTATCAACTTGATTCAGCCTATTAAAGCTTTCACGAGGAATTTATTCATAAACTCCAACCATAAATTATGAATAATAATAATATGAATATATGAATTATGCATAACAATAATTTTTCTTTCAATATTCATAAGTTATGGTTAGAGTTTATGAATAAATTCCTCGTGAAAGCTTGAATAGGCTGAACCAAGTTGATAATTAATTTTGATCATGGTCTATATTTAATTTATTATTTTTAAAATAGTTGCACGTGGTTTTTAATTTACATCTGATTGTCGCGAGCCGTTTGTGTTGACCTTGAAACGATTCGTATTTTTATTTTTATTTTATTATGATTATGGTTCTTATAAGATGGAATCGAAACATGTCAATATTTGTTTTTATTTTTTCGTTACACCTATCAAGTAAAATAAAACTGTTTATTGAAATGTTTACTATGAAAGTGTTCTGTAATATAAATGGAAAAAGACAAAAGTTTATCTATGTAATAAAAGATTAAGTCACGTGACTGTCATCAACAATTTCAGGCTGACCGTGCCGCATTTTCAGAAAGAATCACGTTTTGAGCACCTTATCGCCAGAACAACGATTGGCGCGGAGATGAAGTCGATGCTATGCACCCTTTCTTGTTTGTGACGTCAAACGCCTAGCGGATAGCAATCTTTCCTTCTGCAAAGAGATCGCGCTTATTGTTCATTTGTTTTTCCGTAAATGTTATCAAGCAAAGACTATAATATAAGGAAATGTTATCCACCGTTGTTTACGATTAAAACATGAAAACAAAACGACGATTGGCGTTTGGCGATGCAGCTAGCTGAACGTTCTCGCTTTCACCAACTTGCCAAGGCTGGTGCTCAAAACGTGATTCTTTCTGAAAATGCGACCGTGCCACCAGTAGGGAATTTACGCCAAAAGTTCATAAGGACCAATTTATGTGAATGTGTAATTAAATCTGATTGATAATTAAATTCTGTACATTAAATTTAAGAATGTTTTCTGTCGATACATGCACACTAGGGTGTTTCATTTTGTAAGGCAAAAATTAAAATGTAAAATTTTTGCAGACTTTGCTTACGTCTCTGTGATACAAAAGATATGTATGCCAAATTTCAAGCAGATTGGATAATGTTCACTGGTTGCTCATTTTGGTCACTTTTCTAAAAGTAGGCAAAAGATATGATTCTTCGATGTTAATTATTTTTATAGGGAAAACTAGAAAAAAACAAACTCACAATTATATTAAAACTCACTATTAAGTTTAATAGATAGTCTGAAAAGCAAAACTTGAATCATATTAGTAAAATTTTAACGATGCAATCCCTTCTTTTTAACAGACTTCAAGGAGTAGGTTATGATTTTAACCTGTATGTATTTCTTGTTCACTCATAAATTCTTTAAATATGAACTGATTTTGATAATTCTTTTTTTTTTTTTTGAAAGTATAAGATATTCATAGGGTCATTTTAATTTCATTAAATTATGGTGATCAGAATTTTTTTAATAAAAAAATATGGATTTGCTAAAAAAAAGAAAAAATAATGATTTGTTGCAAATCATTTTTCATTGTTGCAACCGTTTTCAAATCATAAGCTCATTTCAAAACTGTGCATTCATATGCGTTAGCGCCAAGTTGTCGCCAAGCTTGATTCTTTTTTTGAAGTCGGTTAGTATTTTGTTTTTTTAAGCATATTTTATGTTCATTTGGTGACAATCTTTTTTTTATGCGCGATCACCTTCAGCATTTTTTTGTTTGTTCTTTCCTGATTGATTTGTTAAAGATTTTTTTTATATATGAGTAGTTTTTCTTTTTATGGAATCATTGACGCTTTAGATGCATTTAGCTGACTTCTTAGAATATCAGTGGTGTATTCTGTCACCGTCGTGAATCCCAAACAATAAAAAAAAAAACTCTGTTTTATTGGTAACGAAACGGCTCAGTTCATTTCCCACATAAAACTAGGTTTTTACCCTCTAATTATTTAATTTTTTTTGCAAGTTTTTTTTCTTAACTTTTAGTTACAATTTCCTCATCAATATGGACGATAAAAAAAAACAATTCTAAGTTTGTTTCTGAAGGATACCAAAGGTGCCTCTTAGAAATTGTGAAAGCATTGTTCTTGACGTCTCTGGTACATCCAAATCACCCTTTGGAGCCTTTAGACTTGCAGCTACGTCGTGTCAAAAGTGAACATATGTGAGTTCAACCCATTTTTTTACATTCAATTCTTGTTGAGGAATGTTCAACGTTTCGTGAAGAGGGCAGTTTGTAAGTGCCTTTGCTATTCACCTTGCTTGATGTAGAGCCACTGGGATTCTGAAATTGAAGTCATTTTCAGAGCAATCGCCTTGGTACAGCAGTGAGAGTTGTTATAATATTTTGTAGTCTTCTCTTGGATGATTTCACATTTAGGAAATTTTGGAGCAGTTATCCATTTTCACTCATTGTTCTTCTAAAAATACGTAAACGATATTTTCACCATCCAGCACTGTCGTATATGATCTCTTATCAAGCTCACATACTTGTTAGAGTACTCGATGAGAAATTGCACTTTTTCATATTGAAAACACTAAATCTCATATTTTCTGGGGAGTACATATCATTGTTCCGACCGGGGGGGGATGTACCCCACGCGCCGCTCCCACAAATTAACTCTGATTTCATTTACACTTCCTGTAATTTAGTGCTGGCAGATTTAGCAGCATTTAAATTTTTTTTTCATTTCCTTATAATGGTAAATAAAGTATACTGCCCAGCTAAACTGAAGGCATTGAGCTCACAGGCTACAAATACTAATTGCACATTAAAGCTTTATATTTTCAAGGGTTAATTCCGTTCGAAAAAAAAAATTAACAAGGGGAAACAGCTCTCCCCTTTTCTCTTTTTTTATACTTAATCATTGAACCTCCTATACTATCAAAGACATGCTTTATCATATAAAAAATCTATATCCAAAATTCAGAGCAAATTAGATAATTCTTAATAAAAACCCATTTAGCATTTATATAATTTAAAAAGAGTTATCCCCCTCGTTTATACTTAACCATTAAACTTCCAAAACTATTCAGAGATTTGAACGAAATCTGAAAATTCTGCTTGAAAAACCCATTTATATAAATTAAGGGGGGGGACATTAGAACCCCTGTTCCCCTTATTTATACTTATTCAATGAACACCTAATAAGAGTCACGGAATCGCCTCATCAGAATGATCCTAATCTAAATTTTGAACGAAAATTAATTCTGCATAAAAATCCCATTTATATCAACTAACGGGGGGGGGGGCATTAGAGCCCCTGTTCACCCTATTGATACTTATTCAATGAACACCTAATAACAGTCACGGAATCGCCTCATCAGAATGATCCTAATCTAAATTTTGAACGAAAACTTAATTCTGCATGAAAATCCCATTTATATCAACTAACGGGGGGGGGCATTAGAACCCCTGTTCCCCCTATTTATACTTATTCAATGAACAACTAATAACAGTCACTGAATCGCCTCATCAGAATGATCCTAATCTAAATTTTGAACGAAAACTTAATTCTGCATGAAAATCCCATTTATATCAACTAACGGGGGGGGGGGCATTAGAACCCCTGTTCCCCCTATTTATACTTATTCAATGAACACCTAATAACAGTCACGGAATCGCCTCATCAGAATGATCCTAATCTAAATTTTGAAAACTTAATTCTGCATGAAAATCCCATCTATATCAACTAACGGGGGGCATGAGCCCCCCGTTCCCCCTCTTATACATATCGAATGAACTCCAAAAACTAATCAGGGAAGCGCCTTGTCAGGATATACCTACATACGAAATTTCAAGTGGATCGGATATTTTTATCATGAGTTATCGCGTTACGTACATACGAACATACATACAGAACGGACGGGCACATAAGCTCTCAGGCTATGATAGCCTGTGAGCTAATAAAAACTAAAAGTACCTGCTCCTTTGAAGGGAGCAAGGCTCCAAAAAATTCAGTTTTAAGTACCTTTTCTAGGAACACTATTTCTCTTATGTTACTTCTTGTTACAGTTCAATTACAGTCGGCTCTCGATAATTCGAACTCGTCCGGACCACAAGAAATGTTTGAATAATCCAATGTTCGAAATATAGAAATGAAAACATGCTTAATAGGGTGCTATTAGAAACGAATTAATGTTATAGTGTTTTTTTTAATTTCTTTTGTCTGTTATCATTAGAATGCGACTTAATATTAAATTAGTATGTATAAATACACAAACTAATTAAAAGATTAGAAATAAGCTCAATGGAAGAACAATTTGAAGCGTTCTCTGATGGACAGACGGAGCACGAAGAAAGTGGATATCAAATGCGTGGGATTATATGTATTCTCGTTCGGAACAGTTTTCACAAAAATCAAAGAAAGGAAGTTATACAAATGATCTGAAATCAGCGAGAAAGAAAAGAAAAATGAAAAATCGGAATTCTCGTCAGTTCGAATGAAACGAAGTCAAGAGAAAATGAGTTCGAATTAAGGAAAATTTTTAACGTTATTCTGTCGTTGAAAATTTCGAGACTTCATGTTTAGCTTGAATTAAGCGAAGATTCGAATTATCCGATTTCGAATTTACGAGAGTCGACTGTACCTAAAAATAAGAAAGAAATGGGTGAGCAGCCGATTAATACAATATTAGACATTTCACTTGTTTGAGATAAAAGTGATCAAATTGTGCAACCGCTAAATATTATCCAATCTTCTTGAAATTTGACATATACAGTCGACTCTCGTTAACTCGAAATCCGATAATTCGAATCTTAATTTTTATTAAAATCAGTTAAAATTAATTAGTTAAAAAATTTTCAATAATTTGAACTCATTTTCTCTTGACTTCGTTTAATTCGAACTAACGAGAATATCGATTCTTCATTTTTCTCTTCTTTCTCACGGATTTTAGATCATTTGAATAACTTTCTTTCTTTGATTTTTGTGAGAACTGTTCTGAGCATAACCGAATCATTTGAAATTTAAGATATATGTATTGTTGCATAATTTTGTCGAATCATTTTAAAGGAACAATAAAAATTATTTCATTACATTACGGTCAGCGGGAAAAAATTGTTTCAAGTTCATTTTAATGTTATTACATTCTCTCAAGCAGGATAAAATTGATTAGCATTTATTGAAGTGTGCTAAAATATACATTCGTTGCAATAAGTGGTGCAAAAAATGCTTATTATTCATTTACAGAGCTACATAAAAGAGTTCCGTCGCATAATGATACATAGAAAAAATTATTTTCGGCGTATTTTAATCGTGTTAAATTATTTCATGTATAATAAAATTGATATACGTTGCTGAGACTTATTACAAGTTACTTCCTGTATATTAGAAAGTGTTAAGAGTATTTACAGGGACTCGAAAAAGATTTCGGATACCATACTCTACCAGAAATACTGTGTGTTACAGAATTTTGCTGGCAGTGCATTTTTAGTTGTGATATCAATTTTTAACTACATTTTTGCATATTACGTTGTGTGTATAAGTGGTTGTAGAACATATACAGAGTAACACAACAGAATCTGCAAGAGATACAGAGCATGAATGAAGACAGCTTAAAAGCGGTTTTCGGATGAGTTAAGCATTTTAACGATATCCCATGATAGGAAATGATTCTAGGTTTGCCCTGTTGATCTCGTCCTATTTAAGATGATATCCTATTATTTTCGTATGAAGATACATAATCGTATCAAATTTTGTATACATGCAATTTTGCTTGACAGTTTAACAGCTAATGCATGAAGCTTTGAATATTAATAAAATTAATTATAGTAAGAACGCACCTCGTTTGTCGTGCAATTTCAACTTTTTTTCTCTGTGATCTCATACAAAACATCTCACGTAGAAAAAAAATGTAGCCAAGTCACGTGACTCTTTAACCATAATGTTCTGAAATCATGTAACGCAAAAGTATAGTTCTCTTGTGAACTTTGATGTTTTCATTTACATAATTACTCTCCGTCTCTACATGTTTAATTAATGATGATACTGTGACTTAGATATTGCATAGCTGAAGAAGTAAAGAGTGTCTATATAACGAAATCCATCGCTCCAGTACAAAATTCGTTATATAGAGAAATTCGATGTATAGAGAATGATGTTAAAAATCGTATTTAATGTGTAAATTTTGAACAAATATTATTTTTGAACTTTTTAATTAAGAATTTGAAATGTTTAAAAGTAAATATTAACCTAACATTTTATTTCTTAATTATTTAAATTGTTTCAAAAATGAGAACAGACATTTATGTGATAGCTTAATAAAAACCAAGTTAGGAAGACTTGCATTAATTTCAGACGAAGATATCTGTAATTTTTTGTTGTTTTGATTTTAAAATTGTTATGCTCTTAAAAAATGCTCACATTTTAGCAAGGAATGAAAAATTGTAGTTAACATTTTCCTCCATTTGAAGGCTTCTCTTATGTGCCTCTCATTGATTCCTCTCTTATATTTGCAGCAATCCAATTGACTCTGTTTTGAGAAGGATGTGGAAGGTGTGGGAGGTGGATGAATTCGTTGGATTTAAAGAACAAGGAGAAAAGTAATAATAATAATAATAATAATAATAATAATAATAATAATAATAATAATAATAATAATAATAATAATAATAATAATAAACTGGGCAACTGAACGATGAATAAAAAATAAGTGGTGGAAAATTGATTCCATATGATTTCGAAGCTTTTTTAAAACTGAATAAATTCAGATCAATTTATGAAAAAAAATTGTTATATGGAGATAGATATTTTGCTCTATAGAGACTGTTTTTAATGTAATCATGTGAAAAGCGGGCCGTTCCTACTAAAAATTCGTTATATAGAGAAATTCGATGTATGGAGTTTCGTTATAAAGAGACTCGACTGTATTTGATAATAACGCATCCATTGACTTAACATTATCATCCGGGTATTTTTGAGTGACTAGTGTGGGCTCTTAATCAAATAATCCCACTTCATTTAAAAACATAGTAAGGTGTAATAACCGCGCAGTGCTGCGTAACTGTCATGTCACAAAATATTCTTAACTGATGATGTACTTAGTAGGGTTGATTTGTGAACGAAAATGTCAGAGTTAATAATAGAGCAAAAACTTGTTTTTACATGATCTCAAAACTTTTTTACGGTTAGAGTGACAAGACTTGGACAACACGCTTATCATGGATTTGACTTATTTTTGTAAGTAGGCCTCATTTTTCTGGAGGACTTTGTTATGTTACAATCATTTTGAACATCATAATCATCACCATTCAATTATGCGAAACTCACTTCTTATTAAATTACATTATATTAATTTTAAACACTATTATTCAATCGGTAAATTAATTATAACAAAAATAATTACAAACAAATTCGTAACAAAATATAACAAATTCGTAATTTCGTATGCAGCGAAATTTCTCCAGTTCCATAAATTGACCTTCGATTTATTCTGTTGAGCTGATCCAGAGTATCGGACCAGATAAAGTGATCGTTGAGGTTAATTGGGTGAAATAGTCCTCCAGTGTTCGTGTCCGGGATAGCTTTGTTGGTAGAGCATTGGCGGCTTCAGCCACTATATCCCTGGTTCGAATACTGGCCCGGACTTTTTTCACCCAAAAATGAAAAATGGAAAAATTTACATTTGTTATCACTTCGTATTATTTACAAGTGCAATGAATTTTGGAGCTTTACTTCTGTTTGCAAAGTCTCTAAATAAAAAGTGGTTTCAGCTTTCTGGGCAACTGTAGTCCAGCAGAAAATTATAAGAGGTTAAGGGGAATCAAAAGTAATCCGAATTGCTTCCAAGGAAGGGACTATCAGTATGTGATAAATAGTTATTAGCAGCTTTAGACACTTGATGTTTGACACAAAGTTAATAAGAAAAAAGACAAAAGGAAAAGAAATCGTTAGATGTGGCAACCTCGAAAATTTTTTCTTTCTCATTCATGTTAGAATTTCAAATTTCGTTATAACACTGCCAAAATTAAATGACAATCTATGCATATCATGGGAATTCTAATGATAATGCCGTTCATTAGTTCTTGATATATGACTGTCGTATATATCATTAAAATAACGTAAATCTTGCAAAAGCAGCACAGCAGAAATTTTTGTTGGGTGATTTACACGGAAAACTGATTTGCGAAACCTATTTCAACATCTACCTGAATCTGAAGTTTGATGTAAATCTATGCATTAGTTCTTGAGCTACGGTGGATATCCTGAAAAATGCAGCAAAACAGTGCAACCTCTTAGGCAATTTACCCAAAAATGTAATCAAGACATATTAAAGAATAACTGCATCTGAAGTTTGATGAAAACAGGTACATTATTTCGAGAGTAATTGCTGAGATTGCAAAAAATGCAGCATCTGTTGACATACTTACATAAAAAGGTACAAGACATCAATTTATGTAAAGAACTAACTGAAGTTGAAGTTTGATGAAAATCCGTGCATTAATTCTAAAGATTCAGCTATTCCGGAAATCGAGGAAAATGCAGCATGGTAGCACCACCTGTTGAGCAATTTACACCAGAATGTAAAAAATGTCAACTCATGTTATGGACTAACTGAATCTGAAGTTTGATGAAAATTCGTGTATTATTTCCTTAGAAAGAGCTATTGCGGAAATTGTGAAAAATGCTGCTTAGCAGCGCCACCAGTTGTGCGATTTTCATCACAAGCTAATCAGTACTAATTCGTATCAAAGATTAACTGAATATAATAAGTTTTTATTAAATTCCGTGCATTAGTTCTTGAGATAGAGTGCGCTCAAAATTTATGAAACAGACAGACTGTCTGATAAATCCCACAAAACCAGAATTGGAAAATTTTCTAAATACATTTTTGTCGAATTTATCAAGTTCTTTTTTCAAATTTTCTGAATTTTAAAAAAAAGTTTCTGCCAAACCAAACGTTTTATGCCAAATTTCAGGTTTTTAATGCTACGAAAATTATCTCATGAATGTTGATGATTCGGAAATGAGCCAGTCAGTTTCTAAAAATCGAAAATTCGAGATTACAATATTCAGAATTACAATAGATGAAAACATGAAATGTGAAAATTTGGTTACATTCTCCAAGTACTTTAGAAATACACTAGCCTCCAAAAGTTAAGGTACAACCGGTTTTTTGTGTCTAATTTGCAAATGAATGAAAGGAGGAAACAACAAATTTGGAAGAAATGTGCGCTTAAATGTTATTTATAAAATAGTCATAGAATTTTACTTAAGTTAAAGGTATAAATGAAATTACAACAAAAAAGCACACATGGTGGAAAATTCCATTTTTGGAGAAAGCAGTACATCTCAGTATTATGCAGTAAAATTTGACAGAAACTTAAAAAAACTGGTTCAAATATGGAATATGTCCACCCCGGACTTGAATACATTGGCGGCATCGACTGTCCATGCTCTGAATTAAATTGTCGGACATCGAAATAGGTAGCGTTGACCAGACATGAAGTAAACCTTGTTCCATCTCATTTAATTACCTTGAAAGAGAACTAAAAGCCAGAACCTGTCTTCAAAGATAGTCTCAAAGATGTTCTATCGGATTCAAATCTGGTGAGTGAGCTGGCCATCCTATTCTCATGATAATCCTCAACAACCACAGCTTGGTGTGATCTAGGATTATCGTCCATTATAATAAAACCATTGCCAATAGCACCGGCATATGGGTACACATATGAATTAAGGATCTCATCCCGATATCTCGCACCAGTTCCTCCATGGAACACATGCAGGTCAGTGTGGACTCCGAGTGAGATCCTTGCTCAAACAATGATTTCACCGTTTCTGTATTCCCGTGATTCGACAGTATTTGATTGATGGTATCGAGTGCATTGTTCTTTTCAGATCAGAAGACGTCCTGAATCGCTCTCCATTGTGAATCTGGGTTAGTCTGTTAAGAGTACAGAAGCTCACTGTTGTCTGGTCCAGGAAACATGTTGCCTTGCCCAACATAAGAGGGTCCTTCTCTGTCGTCTGTTGAGAGACACACAATATTGGTCGCCTTGCATATAGACCTGCATTGCGAAGACATCTTCGCACAGTAGTAGCGGAGATTCTTCTCCCTGATGCTGTAAAGTGGTCTGCGATGAGTTGCGGCACAGTAATGCGTCTTCTCCTTCGGGCTGAAAGATCTAGAAACGGGTCTTTTACTTGAGTGCAGATGTTGTAACACGTGGGTGGTCTGTAACATGTCTTCTGGACGCAGAATCTTCGGATTCATACTGAACCCAAAGTCGTTGGACTACACTGAAAGATACATTGAGACGTTTAGCAGTATTGGCCTCTGACAACCATATTTCTGTCCATCCTACCACCAGACACCTTACTGAATCGGGCAAACGACTTCATCTAGACATTTCTAGCCTCCACTGGTTGTTGTGAACAAAACGGGCAACAATAGTTCAAATACAACAGAACACGCGAACTTACGAAAGCTTCGTAATTGCATATTTTTATTTTATTCGCAAATACCTATTCTTTTCTATAAAATATAAGATGTAGCTGTAATTTTTGCGTAATTTTTTTAAAAGCTTATTATTGTCATTCATATAAACTATGAAGTTTATTCTGATAGCCATTTTTTTAGGTGAGCTTCGAAAAGCATGTTGTATCTTAACTTTTCGAGGCCAGTAAGTAAAAGGGAAAAGTAATACTATTTAAATGTTAATCATATGTTATCTACAAACACGCATTTTTATCAGCTCACAGGCTATATCAAAGCCTGGGAGCTTATGTGCCCTTCCGTTCTGTATGTGCGTATGTGCGTAAAGCGATAACTCATAATAAAAAGATCCGATTCACTTGAAATTTTTTATACATATATATTCTAATAAGACGCTTCCCTGATTAATTTTTGGAATTCATTCGATATGTATAAGAGGGGGAACGGGGTCTAATGCTCCTCCCCTTAATTTATATAAATGGGTTTTTCATGCAGAATTATCAGTTTTCGTTTAAAATTTAGATATAGGATCTTTCTGATAAGGCAGTTCCGTGATTAGTATTAGGTGCTCATTGGATAAGTATAAAGAGGGGGAACTGGGAGCTAATGCCCCGCCCCTTAATTTACATAAATGGGTTTTAATGCAGATTTATCAGTTTTTATATGATAAAGCATGTCCGTGATTAGTTTAAGAGATTTAATGATTAAATATAAACCGGGTAAATGGAAGGAGCTGCCCCCCCCCCCACTTTATTTGCTTTTCGAACGATATTAACACTTGAAAATATAAAGCTGCCATGTATAATTAGTATGTGTAGCCTGATTGATCATTGCCATTAGTTTAACTGGGCAATATTCTTTTTATTTCTATAATAAGCGTTCAAAATGTTTCAAAATCTGTATTATTATAAGGATTAAACTTTAGTTTACGTATTTCTTACATGAAATACACAATCTATTTTTATATTTAATAAATAATTTAGTATAATTTTTGCGGTAACATTTGTATTGTTTACTTTTTAATAAATCAATTTTAAAAATAAGTAAAATATTTTTAATTTTTTTTTTCTTTTGAAATTTGCATGCATAATTTGAACTAAAAATTATAAAATGCTCACCCCCCTCATCCATAAAAATCAAATTGTACTCCACATAAATTACCATTATGAATGATCGGTACGTTCATACCTTTTTTTTTGTCCCCCCTCGCACACCTACTTAAAAATTTGTATAATCACGATGTACCGACCACCGACTCAGTAACATACATTTTGCTATTACTTAAAAGAAGAACTCAATTGAGAGAGTGGAAACGCAACACAAGCTTTTACAATAACTATCCATTGCACATTTTTAAATTTATCAAAAAGATTTATCTTCCGCCCCGAATGTGTTTTTTTTTTCTCCTATAAATCCAATCTAGTAAAGAGTTTTGCTATTTTTGAACTGACTTGAAACTTAAAGAAAATTATTGTAAGGTCTGTATATTTGTCTTCACAAAGTGTTTTCAAAATATCCTAACATTTAACATTAAAATTTATAACATTGAAGCATTTTATTACTCAGTTTCGTAACTGATTAAGAATTAAGAGAAAAAAGTTTTGTATATTAAATTTTCTCCCTGTGTATACAGTACACAAAAAACGTTTCGGGATTCTTGATTTTAACAATTTTAAAGAAACATTATTTGCCATCGAAACATATTTTTCCTATTTTTATCCCAATATCGCTACTTATTCTGCTATGTATTATCCAATTTTAAGATTTAAAATATCACGATGTAAATTTACTTACTGTGTGGAAGGCCTGCACTTATGCTACGTATATTTACTACTTGCTCATTTCTTTTTCTAATGCTAATTCCCGTAAGGCATGTTGACGTCACTGTGACGTCGTTGTGAAGTGACACTGTGACTTTGTGACCATCGATTGTCGATGTCAAGTCACAGTGACTAAAATGTGAAGTGTGTTATGGCCGTTTTAGAGCTCGTTTGTGACGTCACATTGTGACCGCTTTGTGAAGTCACGGTGTGACAAATTTGTGAAAAGAGTGTAATTTGAGACTATTTTGACATTAATATCGTGACGAACCTGTGACAAAAGCCACGTTGTGACAAAAGTGTTTTTCAAAGTACATAACATGTTTTGAAGAATTTTTGTAATTTTCAAAAGATTTTTAAGAAAGTCACATCTCAGTGTCATATGTAAAAGTTCTTTCGTGCGGCATACAGCAGAGCGAAGAGAATTAAAAGGTTCAAATTACATGTAATCGAAAGTGCCCAAAAAGATATAAAATACAGGAATAACTAGAAAATTTATAGAGCTTTTTAAGGACATCATTGAAAATGCACACTACAATTAACAATTCTTGTGAAGATTAGCATTGTTTTATGGGAATTCAAATACATTTCAAATATGGACCACCTAATTCAGCCCTATTTAAGCACTAATTGAGAAGAATTCCACTAATTCTCGTTGTACCGTTACATTTCACATAAAGCATTGTAAAGCTATTGAAAATGTTGTCAACATTGATTTATTCTTTTTTAAATATGATGGATTGTTTTGGTGTGAAACCCTATGTATTTGTGACTAAACAATTGTATTGCAACCCTGATTGTATATAGAAAGATTGTGTGTGCAGCGTTGTACTTCGCCATCTTTTAAAATTTGCGACATCATTAAACACTTAAACACTTCATATAAATTAATTCATATATAAATTAATTATTTATATAAATTAATTTTTATACAAATCTTCAATTTTTAAATTTTAATTAGATCTTCTTTATATAAATTAAATCATTTAAACATACACTGACGATACTGATGATGACGATTATAATGATTCTATTTTTATCATGAACACAAACATTAACAGTTACTAAATAGTCGAGTTTCTTGGGGCTTTATCTAAATTTTAGCTAATAGATCAGCTGTTATAGAGTTTAACTAATACACCCATTATCAAACACTTGATGATTCATAAAAATATTCTTTTCTGTAAGGACAAAATTTTTGAAACTTTTAGATAAGAAATTATTACATTACATTAATCGTAATTGAACTTTAAAAATCATATTTAAAAAATATATCCTTCTATAGTAAAAAAAAACTAGCCTTAAAAGGAATGACTCCTGGAATGATGCTGATGTGGAAGATTTCCGGATCTAACGAATCCGGGTTGTCCACTCCTTCCATGAGTCGAATAGACCAATCAGGAAAGGGCTTCGTTTATGCATCGCCATATGGGTTACCATAAAGAGAGGAAAGGTTACCATCGCCAAGTTTGTCGCCAACTTGGCGATATATCGCCAAATTTGGCGACCAAAATTAGTTGTCAAAAGTGACGCCAACTTGGCGATAACTGTAATATTTCGCCAAATTTTTAATTTCTTTACAACATCAGTCGTTTGATACATCATTTGAGAGGTTTGCAACTGCTTATTCATTTAAAGGATGTATTGTGTGTTATCCCCCATTCTGCTCCCCAGGGGGGACACATTTTTAATTTCTTTACAACACCAGTCGTGATACACAAGATTTGAAAGGTCTGCAACTGCTTATTCATATTATGGATGTCTTGTGTGTCACCCCCACACTCTGCTCTCCCCAGTGGCAGGGGGGGGGTCACATTTTTAATTTCTTTACAACACCAGTTGTGTGACACATCATTTGAAAGGTCTGCAACTGCTTATTCATATTATGGATGTGTTGTGTGTCATCCCCCACTCTGCCCCCCAGGGGGGCACATTTTTAATTTCTTTACAACACCAGTTGTGTGACACATCATTTGAGAGGTCTGCAACTGCTTATTCATATTATGGATATCTTGTGTGTAACCCCCCCCCCCCTCTGCCCTCAGAGGGGGCGCATTTTGTAATTTCTTTTCAACACCAATTGTGTGACACATCATTTGAAAGGTCTGCAACTGTTTATTCATTTTATGGATGTCTTGTGTGTCACCCCCACTCTGCCCCCCAGGGGGGCACATTTTTAATTTCTTTACAACACCAGTCGTGTGACATCATTTGAGAGGTCTGCAGCTGCTTATTAATATTATGGATGTCTTTTGTGTCGCCTCCCCCTCTGCCCCCCAGGGGGGCACATTTTTAATTTCTTTACAACACCAGTCGTGTGACACATCATTTGAAAGGTCTGCAACTGCTTATTCATACCATGGGATATTGGCGAGCGCAGCAAGCAGGGGTAGCCAATAATTTGGAATCGCGAAGTGATTACCCAGGTCGAAATTCATGCTGGTATTTGTTTGCTAGACAAGCACCAAGTGCTATAACCCAACAAGTAAACTAGCATAAACTAGCATTACACATTGCTGGTTCCAGCAGAATTTCCAGCAATTCATGGTGTGTATTGGCCCACTTTGCTGGAAATAAGCATGAGATGCTTGCATATAGCTTGACATGCTTTTGTTGTGCAAGCTAGCGATATAGCATGTGATGCTAGCTAGCATATAATAGCATAGAATATCCAGCAATTCATGGTGTGTATTGGCCCACTTTGCTGGAAATCTAGCAGACATAGCAATAACTAGCATATTTTTGTTGCTGGTACAAGCATAAATTTTGACCTGGGTACGCGGGGGGTTGGCGAGCATAGCGAGCAGGGGGGCGGGGCCCCCCTAGTATACTATAAAAATATTAATATACATATATGTTTTAAAACTCAAGGTAAGTGATTTATTATGAATTAGCATTTCTCGTGTATTTATTTTGTACTTTTAGAATAATTTCAACTCATTTAAATTTTCTGAAACATTTTGACAGCAAGGAAGATAAATTATTCCTGCAATTCCGTGACACCTAATTCCGGAAATTAATACGAGAGACAGTGTCTTGACAGATGATGGTAGGGCAAAAGGGGTAAACTCATTAAAGTGGAAAATTCGTTACAGAGAAATGATACTGTTTCCAGCTGAAACAAACACTTATTATTTGCTTAATGTTGTTAGTAAAGTCAAACGAGATACACTGTAACATTATTGCTTATTTGGAACAAAGCAAGTAATATTGTGATAGTTAAATTCGTACTATATAATTACTCTAAATGTTTGGTATTTGAGAAACTTCTACTGCGTCGTAAAGTGAGATAATTTTATACTGAGGTTTCAAAGTTTTGTCCCTTAACATGTCCCTTAAAATGTGCGAAAACTATACTCATGAACGTGGCGACACAGTATAGAAAACAAGAAAAAAATATATTGTTATGGCTTAGATTATATATGGCATAATATGATGCCTATAGATGGCATAAATAAAATATTTTCAAACATTTTAGAAGTACTATAACAAAACATAAGAGTTCACTACGTTAAAAGATGATGCTTAAAAAATGAAGTTGAGAATTACCATTCAGCAATTTACGAATAACGATTATTACGGAAAATTTTTATGTAACCCTGTGCAGATCTATAGAATATAGATACACCAAACAATATTTAAAGAATAGTTAAATTTAAAACGTTAAACCACAACTGAAAACGCTCTTATTGTTCGTAGCCTTCGGTAGTTGAATTACTGCTCATTTATTACAATAGCAAACTTTTTCTGTGTCCCTGCAAATGAACGGTAAGGTCTACACTCACTGTATTCTATACTAACAACTTTGTAGTACCTATCCTGTAGAACCTATACCTTAAATGATATAACATCATTCAAATGACTTACAAACCATTTTCCCCATAGATCGTAATATAACGGAATACTTTTGAGTTCCCTGTAAATTAACCGCAAATTTTACACACTTCTATTTCAAAACTGAACATTTCATATAAAATCCTCAAATAACACATCAAATTCATTAAATCGGACTCCATTTACACGAGTTAGATCACGAACAGATAGATGGACTGACAAATAAGATTCATAAACTATTTTCAATTAGGCAGGAAAGTATTACAAACTACGCTTTAGGCTCGCATTGCCACCTAGCAACATTCAGAGGAGTATTTACTTCTCTATTGAAGATAGTACAACATACGAGAGAAAATAAAAACTTTGGAGTGAGGAAATTGCACGTGAAGCGTAGCATATGAGGTGCGTTCGTACGATAACGAAGTTTTAAAATATTCAGATCTTGTTGATATAGTAGAGCCTACTTTGGATACAGTTTAGTGGTCAAAATCTTCGTGTTCCTGTAAATATGCAGGGAGTAATTGTTATTATACTTCATTAACGTATATCTTATTCATAAAATGTGAAGTAGTTTAATATAATTAAAACACGCCCCAAACAATGTTTCCCCGTATAACATTATTTAGTGGAATATATTTGTGTGGCCCTGTAATTTAATAATAAATATTCTTTGCATCACAGATTGTACAGAAGGTATATTTTAGTACATGCTTCATAGATTCGTGCCAATTCTATCATGTTCAAATGAGTGTAACACCTTTTTTCCCATTGATCGTAATGTAACGGAATACTTTTGATTGTCCCTGTAATTGATCTATGCATCCGATTTCCATAACATTTGAAATGAGTCAACAAAATTATGTAATAATTATACATTTTAAATTTCAAACGATTAAAATGCATTTGAAACGTGTTTCCCCATTGACCGTAATGTAACGGAATCCTTTTTGATTGTCCCTGTCATTGATCTATGTATCCGATTTTCATAAAATTTGAAATGACTCGACAAAATTATGTAATAATTATGTATTTTAAATTTCAAACGATTCGGTTGGGTAGTTTTTGCGTTGTTATATGCGGACGGACGGACAGAGAGACAGACGGATAGGCAGACAGACAGACAGACGGACAGAAGGACGGACTGAGCGACAACAATATGTGCTACGTATTTACATAATTACGAATGCACCTAAAAATGTATAAGCTACTAAATGTAATAGGAATTATTCGAAACCCTTCAATATAGATTTTTCATATCCCATTGTCTGATCAATTATGTCGTTCATTGCGTGCAATCATTGTATTCATTGCAGTACTGACGCAATAATGAAAATTAACACAGCAAAATATAATTCATTTTATAAGTAAAACAAGTTTGTATACAGTTTCCATCAATGCATCATTAAAATGATCGTTCTTTGCTTGTCTGTGTTAGATGTATTTGGAACCGTGTGCCTACATTATAATGCCACACATCTCTTGAGCCCTTATGTGTGTATAATACTTACATGTGTATAATAATAAAAATGTCTTTATTATTACCTGAGTATCACACTAAGTCAGATGTCAAGAAAAGTGATGACTTTCTCGGTTTAACAAATTACATCAGTGGTAAATACTATTACCGCCAACAGTGTTTAGAAAGGGGCGTTATTTGTCAAACCGGACATACGCTTAATGAAATTTCCGCAAACATTACTCATGCAGGGTATAAAGAGATTTGGACATTTGATAATTTCTCTTCTACCGTATTCTTCCGAGCAAACCAATTATTAATCTAGTATGAAATTATAAGGATTAATTTTACTAATACACTAAGCATGTAATTTATATTAAAAATATCTATAATCAATATGATGTTTATCGTAACAAGGAGAATTATCGAGTTAAATTAAATAAATCTAAAAACCAATTATGTTATTAAGTTACATTTTTTAAATATTTTTTATTACTTTTAGTACTATATAATATTACGCAAATCAATTATATGAAAAGTAGTAATTGATTTTTGTTTGATTTACCTCACGGAAATTCAAGTGGATTTCAAGCAAATTTCAAATTTATTTAAATGTGTTTTTATATTGTAAGACCAAAAGTTATTTAAGTATACAATTTTCAGCAAATCAAATCAACAGGAGTCAGAATTTCCATCCCCCTCTTCTCACTATGTGTCACATATTATGAATTCTTATATACTTTTAAAAATGTAACGCGATTGAAGCATACTCTGTTAAAACAAATGGTGACACATTGCACCTTTTAGGGATGAAAGACTTGTCTCGCTGGTGACAGCCCTATGAGAGCCAAAATGGCACCTACAATTAGGGTGAAAAGATGTCACCCTTATTCCAGAATGTCCTATAATAAAAAAAATAAAATATATATAAACCGTCTTTTGGCCCTCGAAGGATTCGAACCCACAACGTCTGATTGCAAGTCCAGCGCTCTAAACACTCGGCCATCGAGTTCGCCTTCAAAGTCTCCCTGAAATGTTCAAATGTCCTGAAATTCAAAGGTTGCTTTATAAAAAAAAGCTCGCCAAAAGTTAGCCATCCGAAGTTCTAAACGAAATTGGGATAGCGCATAGCGGTGATAGTCATCGTAGGGAGAAATTGCTGTAGTTGAAGGGAAAGGATACATGTTCCAGAGAATGCGCAAATTACTAAGGGTGAAAATCTTCCAACGGTATGCATTGCGCGGCATCCTAATTAGCATCAATCACCCAGTGAGAGATCAAACGGCACCTCAAACACAATTTCAAGTCCGAGGGTGTCAAATAATAACTCCTTTTCACCCCTGGGCGCCAAATGCAACCGTTTTGTCACCTTTATTTTTAACAGTGTAGCCGGAAATTTATATTTTCTGCCCGATGAAAAGAGTGTAAATATTCTAATCGAAGGGAAAAAAGGAATCGAATTTGAAGCGTAAAATGAGTGACATAAAAAAATAATATCATTCGTATTTCTGTGGGGTAGGAGGATTCTGGACATATCAAGAAATTATGAAAACGCATAATATATTATTCATTAATATTATTTTACTTCCATACTGCTTTACGTAGTTATTAGCCTTTTCTATCAATTTGAGAAGTAGTATTTAAACATCTTAGTATAATGGACTGAATAAAAAATTTTAAATCTCTATGCTTAAGTGCAAAATGTTCTTTTTATTACAATCAAAAGGAACATTCCATTCTTTTATTTTCTTTAACAATATTTGCATACAACAACTCAAATGCTAACATAAAACTCAGATTAAACATAGGGTAATATACTTGTTGTTACCCAACAGATTTCAATAAAACGCGATGTGTTTTATTTCTGACGATTTAATTTCCATTGCAAAAAGATTTTAAAACAACTTTAAATCCTTATCCGCATTTAGAATGAAATAAAGAACGATTTTTGGAATTTTAAATGCAAATCTGCTTTGTCCAAAACCCTTTTAAATTTTAATGAAAGTTGAACTGGTTTGTTTTAACAGTTTTACTTCTTGTAGTATTTAACTTTGTTATTTGTTTTTATTTCAAACGATAAAAATGGACTTTTTAGTATAGTCTTTGTATAAACTAAATATTATTCCTTAAAGTACTACAGTTCTTAATATGTTTTTTCTGATTGTTGATAGAGAATTTCCTATTTTATAATACTTAAGCCCGTTAAAATGTAGCGAATCCTTACTTTGGCAAATATAAAAACAAGTTTATGAGTTGAATACATTCATTGTTTTGTTTTTTCAAATTTGCTTGCATCAACGTAAAGAAATTAGTCCAGGAATAAAAAAATACAAACACAAAAGATGCTTAACGATAGAAAATGAATGACAGGAAAAAAATGCTGGAACAACCCTGTATCTTTTAAAAAGAAGAGCATTAAGTTAAAAATAAATTTTAGAAAATATGCATCAATTTTTTCAGCAGTTACTTTTTTTCAAACGCCTGCAATAGTTATACTACAAATTTTTGTACTGTAAGTTATTTAAATTATTAAACACGCTCTTCTTAGAATTCTTCGAATGTATGATAAATTTGTCTAAGTTTTATTTTTCAATAATAGAGCAAGATTTCGTGCCCACATATTGTACTTCCTTTAATGCACGCGGGCGTATTCGGAGCCAAACCCATATTTTGTTTAAACGGTTTCCTGCATTTGACCTATACATTTATTTAACACGATTAGGTGCGTGTCACGTAGATTTAAAAACTATCGCATCCCTAAAGAAAGATTTTATTAAATAACAAATACGTGTTTTGTTTCAAAAAGACTATCCCTTGCGGGATATTTGAAGACACATAAACATTATAAAGCAGTTTTATGAAGAACTAAATATTAAATTTTAACTTTATTAAAAAAAAAAAAAAAAAAAAAAAAATCAACAAAGTTGATGTTGTATTTGCATATTCGGTCCACGCTGTGTCTCACGTAAACAGAGTGCATTTTTATGCAATTGAAATATGTTAATGATGCTTACAATTCTGTATTCGTTATTTATCATGATGAGAGCAGGATGAATAGTTCATTTTCAGTGGTACTCAAAAGAATAACATTACATTATGGTATATGGGTGAAATTCGTTTGCAGATTATTTTGATGACATTACACTATTTCATATGTATTGAAACTGATATAAATCAATGAATTTCACAAAAAGATGATTACGATAGAACAGGGAATTTATAGCATTTATTGTTCATTGATTAATTTTTAGAATAGGTTGTTAGTAGAATTGGCAGGGACACGCAAAAGAAATTGGCTACAGTACTGTCTCTGAACCATCATAGTGCAAAGTTTGCTTAGATATGCGCTTCTAATGCTATTCAAATTTTCATATTACTGTAACATCTAACGTGTAATGCGCAAATTTAATACCAGAGATATAAACCAAAATTTACCGGTGCGCGTTAATACGGCGAATATAAAAGTGAAAGATTTAGAAATAGGTAATATTATGCACAACAAGATTAACTTTTCCAAACTCTAGGATTTATTTATGTACTCTTTTGAACTATCAGTTATAAATTCTTATTAGTAAACTGATATGTAAAAAAGATTGAACAGCGAAAAAAAATTATTGTTTTTACATAAAATTGGATAATACATGGATCTTAAAAAATACATTTTTTGACAATTTCTTACGATTTGTTTTATTTTACGTTTTGCGTTGCATGAACATTGCTAAACATAAAAAATATGTATTTAATTCTTTTTTATTACTAAATAACTCTAAAAATTGCATCTTATCAAACAGTAAATTTTCTTATGTTTTCATCTTTGTATATTTCGGACATTCGGATATTCTGCTTATATTACACATAGTTCTCTAAAGAAAGCGTTTTAAGAAGCAAATTGCTATTTTGTTGAATTCTGCTATCTATCAGGCTCCACTTACACCAAATTTTCTCTTTTTTTAACATTAATTAAAGATCTGAGAAATATTGTAAGGATTCATATCCTTTAGAGGACACATCAGGTCTAAAGAGGTTAAGAAGTATTTATTTTTTTTTACAGCTCACCATGTGCTTCAAATTCCTTTTTATCTCGCTAAAATATCCAATATATGCCTAGAGAGATACGAACCATTTTTAATAGATGACGATATTTTTATTATAAAAAAAATCTGTTAAACCTTAAAATTCTTTTCGTGGAGTTATTTTTATCAGGAAAAGTTTTCTGTTTTAATGAAGTTTTTTTTTCTTTTCATTTAAACTACCATTAAAAAAATTTGTTAACTTCTGCAAATCCATTCAAACTGACATCTAAATCTGTTATTTTTTTTTGTTGTTGTTATCCGCTCTGTGATTGTGAGATATTTTTTTAAAACATGGGATGATTTGTTTAGTACATTTTAGCCTTGAATGTTATAATGATTGCAAAGGATTCCGTGAAAATCCTTGTTAAATCAAAAAACACTTCAGATAAATTAAAATGGGATAAAATTTAATTTTCTAAAAAAATATCTACTCTAGTATTTAGTTAAATATTTCTTTTACGTGCATTAAAAACACAATATTAAAATTTTAAATTATTGATAATTGCTTACCTTCTTCCTTAACTACTTTATATTTGGATATAAAATATTAATATAAATAATAATATGTCAATGATTTTTTTCATGAACATAATGACAAATTAGATGACGTTTTTACGGAATTAGATAATTTATAAAACTGGCCATTTTGGTTAACATATGATGATCCACAATGACAAACACCGTGAAATTAATTATCAATTTACTTGTCAGCAACATAAATCCATACAATCAGAAATTTAATTTAATTGGTTAAAAAAAATAAATCATCTACAAATTATTAAAAAACAAGTAAAAAATTCCACATCAAACGTGGCAAATAAGGTGCGTTCGTACTATAACAAAGTTTTTAAAATTTATAGTAATTCGGATACAATACAGAATCCGAAATTTTTTGTGTGTCTCTGTAACTACTATAAGCATTTTATTATACAGGAATTAATTTGTAGTAAACCTCAACAACGTATATTAATTTCATAAAATCTGAAATAGTTTTAAAAAATTAAAACGCGTCTCAAATAATATTTCTCCCTATGCCATTATGTAATGAGATACTTTTGTATTTCTCTGTAAATTAATAAATAATATTCTTTACACCACAGTTTGTAAATAATGTATATTTTAGCATATTTTTCATAATTCATATGAATTTTATTAGGTATCGAAAGAGTGTAACATCATAATATACTTGAAACTTTTTCTTCCATTGACAGTAATGTAAGAGATTGCTTTTAATTGTCCCTGTCACTGAGTTATGCATCCAATTTCATAAAATTAGAAATGAAGAATCGCAATCAGTGCAAAGAGAATTAACCAAATTACTATTATTGTCATTAAATACCTAAACATTAATGAAATCATAAAGTAAATGCATATACACATATTAATATTATATAATGTAAACAGTAAGAAAAGTACAGTCGGCTCTCGTTAATTCGAACTCGTCGGGACCACAAGAATTGTTCGAATTATCCGAATTTCGAATTATGGAAAGTATGATATGAGAACATGCTTAATATGGTACTACTCCAAAGGAATTAATGTTATAGTTCTTTTTTAATTTATTATATCTGTTAACATCAGAATATAACTTAATATTAAATTAGAATGCATAAATACATAAACTAATTAAAAGATTAGAAACAAGCACAATGGAAAAAAAATTTGAGGCGTCACTGATGGACAGATGGGGGCACTAAGAAAGTGGATATCAAATTTATGGGATTTTATGTATACTCTTTCGGAACAATTTTCACAAAAATCAAAGAAAGAAAGTTATTCAAATGATCTGAAATCCGTGAGAAAGAAAGGAAGAATGAAATATCGGAATTCTCGTGAGTTCGAATTAAACGATGTCAGGTAAAAATAAGTTCGAATTAATGAAAAAGTTTAATGATATTCTGCCATTGAAAATTTCGGGACTTCATATTTAGTTCGAATTAAGCGAAGATTCGAATTAACGAGAGTCGACTGTAGTTGTAAAAACAACATAATACTCAATTAAAAGAAATCTAATATCAATGGTACATAAGACCCGAAAAGGTTAAAAAGAGCTTACCATTTGTTTTTCAAAGAATGTTATAACTTTAAAATTAGGTTAAAAATTGTTTGCAGAAGTTCATTATATTGCATATTGGAAATTAAATCAAAAGATAAAATTATGACATAAATGGTTAAGTGAAATACATTATATCATATGTCTAAAATGAAAAAAAAATAACATATCGGCTTTATTATTTTAAAATCCGAAATAAAATAAATAGTTAAAATAAATCAACACTATCATAAAAAAATTAAAAACTACATTTTATGAATTGATATCAGATATGAAATTTCAAATTAAATGTAATTGTAATTAAATGTAGATTTATTTTACAATAAGCCTTCTAAAATACATACAGGTCAAGCTCTAAAAATTATTACTAATCTATTCAAATCGTATGAAAATTAAGGTCCACAATGACTTTAAAACCAGAACATTTATTATTGCGAATGAAAATGTTAGAAAATCCGGCAAAATTTAAATCACATTTTAAAATATATGCATAAAAATATTTTACATAACTAATGAATCTCTCTAGTAGGTGTTTCTATCCCAAGAAATTGTGGCATGGCGTTCGTTTACATAAATTTATTATCTATTATTTGATATAGATGTTAAAATACTAGACAACAAAACTACATGAACATGATTTCATATAACGTGCATATGTAGTAACATGCATACTGCACAAAAATAATGTAACTTAGCATATTTTTCTAAAAAAAAAAAAAAAAAGAGAGATTTTCAATCTCCCTTGTCAAACAAATGTAAATCCAGCCTTAATCTAAAATTTGAAAAGCTTTTTACATCTTCCCTTTTTAGAAAACATTTTTTTTATATTCCACATTTACTTTTTCAAACCTGCACTTAACAAAGTTGACTTAGCTACAGGAATTTTACTTTTCCAGAAATTTCGTTTAAATATTCTGCTTGAATAATCACTACTCTCTGCAGCCTTATTTCTGTATAGGAGAGATTTGTCCTTCATGTTCGTATATTTTTGTAAGATTTTTGTTACATTTGATTTCATACACAGAATAAAAAGGACATTAATTTTCAAACATTTAAACTGAATATACATAAATTTATCTAAGAAAAAACAAAATTTCAAAAATTGTTAAAGGTATTTTCACCCTTTTGTAAAAATATACGCTCAGTTAGGGTTTATGAAAGTAAGATTAATTGCTAAAAGATAACAAACATGGATAATCTTAAATTCCTGGAAATATATGAAATTTCAAATAAAATGCCAAGTATTTCGCATTCAAGTTTCAATTTAGGAACGTAATGAAACGCAAATGATAATTAGACTTTTTAATTTTTCAAACTATGTTTGTATAAAGTATGATCTATAAATTTAATATTTTTCAGTTCAGTCTCTTTTCTAATGCTTTTTTCAAGTTTTGTGAAAAAAATATTATTATAATTTTTAAATGTTAAATAATGCTTTTATGCAATTGAAATTTTTATAAATTTTATACTTACTGCTATTTTATCTAATGTGTACTAAATATGAAAAACAGTATTTGACAAAAGAAAAATAATTTACAAACACAATGAAATAATATTAAACAAAGTAAATTTCCATACACCATAAGCAAATATTTACGACTGAATACTTAAGACCATTAGCATAAGCTATATAGAATCTTTTTACATTATATTGTTCTATTTTCGACTATGCAGCATTCTGATTTACATGTTATTTTAAGCGTCACTTTATTACTTTAAATAAAAATTACACATTTGTATTCAAAATATTTTTTTTGTAAATTTATAAAATAAGCTAAACGTATAATAATAAATATTTGAGCAACTTACTCTTATATAAAAAATAAAAGTGCATGCTCTAAAATTGAAAATAAAAACGTGTATTTTAATTTGATCTATGTTTGCACAGCGAGAGTAAATATGTATAATAAATACATATTTTTTAATTATATTTTGTTTATTTCAAATAACTATTTCAAATGAAATTCAGAATATGATTATTAAACGTTTTTAGCGTTTTTCAATAATTGTTGTTTGCTGAAATTACTATTAAAATTTAAAAATAAAATTCAGTTAAGAAAAACACACGTTTGTTTATATTTACATTCCACTGTTTATTTTTTCAAGTTTATTATGTAAATATTATGCAAATAATGACATATTTAGTGATAAAGTACCTCTCTCTTTTATAACAAATAAAGTAATAAACGGTATCAACATTGCAGTACATGAATTTTAATTAAGGAAAGCAAGCATATGAAAGATGGATAAACATAAGTCTCAGAAATAATGTTAAAATAGCAAATAAAGCCTTTGTGCAAAAATGTATATAGATAGAAAAGCAACGATTATAAATGCACAAATAAAGTAAGAAAAGGTAACAAACAGCCGTTTCCAATCTACTATGGAGATTCTTCATCAGTGCAAAACTCAACGAGCTAGAAAAAGCAAAACTGAACTAAGTTTTGCTTTTTCTAGCTCGCTGATGAAGAATCTCCATAGTAGATTCGAAGCGGCTGTTTGGTACTTGTTCTTACTTTATTTGTGCATTTATAATTGTTGGTTTTCTATCTTTATTCAGAAATAATAAATGCATGTCTGTAAGTATATAAAGACGGAAAGAGTACATGTAGTGAGACAGTATCTTACATACAGAATTATCAGTTTGAAAGTACTTTGATACAGCCATACTTCAAAACAAACTCGCTTGACCCAAATTATTTTCAACGCGAAATATTCCTAGCTATCCTGACATGTTGTACGACCTGCGATTGTAGTTCTCTTAACACGAACACGCTTAACGTAAAAATATTGTGTATTACGAATTAACAAGGATGGGCCGTTGAACTATTTCCTACTCATAACAAGAACAAAATACGATTTCTAAACTTTTCAATGTCATTATAAAGCTCTTTTTTTTTAAATTTAAATTTTGAAAGAATGTGAAGGAAGGGAAATGATAGCTGTGGGCTAGTAAAACTGTCAGATGATTGCGCTTTCTAACACTCAAAAGATATAATTCTGTTGTAGGGAACTGCATCGATTGGTGAAAACAAAATAAGTAACGCTTTTGTTTGCTGTTTACGTTTACTAATTAAACTGTGAGATCTCTGTGGCGCATTCTAATGCTGAAAAATTAAATCAAGTTTGCTGTCCATAGCTTTGCAACATTTTTTCGAATGTAACAATGCCGGCCAGTACTCCTTGTAAAGACATCACCGAGAAATATCCCCACTTATATATTCTTGACGAACGATTTTAGTAAACAAAATCAACAGCAGAAATACACTAGATTTTGAAGATACGTACGTATGCTTGTTCTTGTTGTATGAAATAAGGAATTTTTTCAAAAATATGGATAAGGTAAAGTACTTCTAATACCAAAATGATAATGATAATAATAATAATAATAATGCCGGTGAGTGTTCACGATAGCGAGGCTCGGCTGTATGTGATTAATATTTTTTAAAGCACCATACTACATAAAGTCAGGTAATTTTGAAATCTATGGAGGTCGGAATTGTAAAGCTCCATTTTTCGCAAACTAAATAAAGTACGGAATAATTTACGATTATATGGGTGATTCTCAAAATAGGGGACAATTTCAAAAGTGAAATCTTAAAAAAAATTACTGTTAGCAAAATTTCTGAAAAAAATAGGTGTTGTTAATATATTATTAAGTATACTTTACATGTCGTCAGCAGAGCTAAATATTTAAAAATTAACTTAAAAAAATAATTAGTATTTTTTGAGCCATGCTAATGACAAAACAAATTGCATGGAATAAACATATTAAGAAATTTTTATTTTCTTCCTGTTTAAATATTTTTTTCTATATTTATTAGCCTTCCTTTTCAGCAAATGGTTTCCATTTTTACATATATACATATAAGGAGAATAAAAACATTACCAAAGAGCAAACTTTGTTTACGTGAGCAACATTCTGACACTAACAATGTAAGAAGCTGTCTTAGTGATTTTCTGACAGATTTAATGCATATTTTAGGGATAATAAATGTAATACCTAAATTTATATGTAAAATTAAACTTTATAAAAGATGCAATATAAGCAATGGTTACATTTATGCACATAGGAGTCTTTAGCATGGACAGAAAAACCATGCTAATGACACTGATATTTGTCCATGCTAATGACAAATTTTAATTTAAATAAGATTATGAGCCATAATATAATCACAATGCAATAGTCCTTTCTGGGGCTTTTTAAAACACAAAAGTCCTACGCAAATAAGTAAAATAAAAATTTTAATTATAAAATAAACATGAAAATTACTATCCGTTCTAATGACATACAATTGATGTACGCCCCTAATATTCAACTTCTATTCTTAAAATACAATACATGCTTCTATTTTCAGGCTGGGATAAAATAGCTACTTGTGTCCACGGAGAAACTTTATATTTTCAAACTATTGTCATATGTAAAAATGAAATTTTGATTAATAACCAGCTGTTATAGTATGACCTTGTTTTAAAAATAGAATATGGAGGACAAACTTTAATTCTTTTTTTATATACTATAATTTTATTTTTAAAAAGAAATTTATTGGATAAATCCTCTCCTTGATTAATTTAAAGAAAGAATAACATTTGTTTTATTTTACAAACATGATATTAACTCTTGGAAAAGCTAGTATACATAAGGCACAGCTGCTGTGGACATCCATGCTAATGACATTTTGAACATTTATTCTGTTATTTTAAGGTGTTTTTAACTAAAAAGTGAGTAATTCTTGAGTGCAAATAATGAATAATATTAAGACAAACATATCTAAATATAAAAACATGACAGAAAACCTCTCAATTTTTTTTTTTGTATGCCGAAAGACATAAATTGTCCTCTATTTTGAGAATCACCCATATATTTATAAACGATTATACATATATGTGTTGTTGTAACATCAGGAGCTTAAGTAAGAACTGTACACGCATCACGTTATGCAGGTTTCCCCCTTTCGAACACAGGATTTGGGCTGTGGAGTAAATTTATACACATATAAAAGCAGACGACTTAAAAAAAAACATTCAATAAGCAAGTCCAAAAACTTTATTGCAGATCAAATGAATCTAATTGTCGAAAAACATTCATTACACTGCCACTTTATTCCAATGAACTGAAACACCTCGTAAAAAGATCAACTACGTAGACATAAGCATCTCCGTCTTAATCTCAAAACAACAGGTCCGTCAACAATCGAATTATCTGTCCAATTCTGATCGGCGCATTTGTGTTTACCTTATTTAGCGTCAAAATACTAGTAAAAAAGTCTTATGACCATATTTGTCCAATCGGGATTATTTCATCATTTCTGGTGTATTAATCTTTATGCGAAACAGCTTCCTGTCGCCGAAAATTCCTTCATGAAAATTCCCCCCCCCCCCAAAGCTTCACACCAGATGCTTGACATGAAAATAGAATTTAATATCTGGCATCGAGACAGCAGCAAAAATCGAATCTATTTCGCAAACGATAATTTTATTAAGAGGAAAAAAGAAAGGAATTTATAGATACGTAATAAATCTAACACCCTAAATACAGGGTGTTCCAAAGATAACAATACATTTCTAGGAAAATATTAACCTATTAATTTCTTTTACCCGGTAACTCTCCGTCAACCTGAACCTCGCATTTTGAGCTGAACTCTCGGTTGAAAGTGAAATCCAATTCGCCGTTAACTCAGCCTGCCAAAATTCGAGGCATTTCCCAACCTAGAGTTGACGAACTCAACCAAGCTGAAATCCCACGTTAGTGAACCGCGCATGCCTACTAGAAAGAAAGATGGCCGTCGTTTTAAATAGAGCGTTGATGCGTCTTTTTCAAAAACAAAGCTGTTTATGATTTATTGATAAGGCGAAGTGTTTATTATGAAAGTTTCTAATATAACAGCATGTGTCACCTAAATTTCTCCATTTTTCTTATATAATTTTGCTCTACGAACACAAAATTACATAAATTTGTGTGTCGAAAACGAAGCTTTCAATTTTACTGATTTTGTTTGGTGGCTCCCTCTAAAGATTCCAAATAGAAATATGTTAATCTCAATGTAATTATATGGATCAAAATTCTCTATCTCTCTTTAAATAAATAATAAGGAAAAAAAAAGAATTTTTTATTTCTGTTGTACCGCATTACTTTTTATATATGTTTAAAGTACGAAATTTCTACCAAATTGCGTACATGTGGTCAGTTAATAATAGATAAATATATTTTTTTTGTTAATTATATGTTTGGTAAGTTTGAAATAATTACTTCTGCTTATAATAAATAAATGTATTATTTTATTATTTACTTTTATTATATTTAATACTAGTTTGATCAGATAACTTTCTGTTAAATTTACATTGAAGAAAAAATATATATTTAATAAAATAAATTTTTTCTAAGAATATCACTTGCAACACAAAATTTTGTTTTGTAAACAAAAACCACCATTTGAAATTTATTTATAAGAATTTTTTATTTAAAAATTAAACATGATAAGTATGCATTTTCAATACTTCCTTTAATTTAGTTCTTGGGGAGAAAAAAAACACCAGATAAAGATGGCAGTAAGCTAGGACAGAACTCATAGCGACAACTACTAGGTCATGTGATTCGTTTGGCCAATCAGGTATGCACATTTCAACCTGAATTTCACTAACCCGAGGTTGACTTACTTCGGGTCTGAAGTTAGCGATGAATTTCAAATATTAACCGACGGTTAGATATGCTAACCTCAGGTTTCTCAATTGTGAGTTGAACCGCGAGTCGAAGGTTGATGAAGACTTGCCCGGTTAAAGGCGTTTTAAGAAATGTTCCAATAAAATACTTTAGTGTTGCCATCTGTTGTGGTATTAGTAAAAATTGTCATGCAACAAAATGCAATTAAGTAAATTATGCATTTTAAACTGTCATTGAATGATGCCTTAATGCATACACTCTCTGTAGATACATGTTAAATTTAAAATATGCTAATAAATGAATAACATTATAAGAAATAATGTATAATTGATTTATTAAATATTAGTAATACGTAAAATATGATATAGATAATTCATTAATTAACCCATTAGTGCCTAGCGTCCTTTTTTATGGACGCTTCAAAAGGTGCATTCAGCACTGTTTTTGTCACCGGTAAAAAAGAAAAGCAATAATTATTTTATTTAAATGATGAATTTTCGTGATTAATGAACTAAACGCAAATCTTCTAAAAATAGTGGTGCCAACCAAATAAAATTTACGCAAAAGATGCTGGACACGAATTGGTTAATGATTCACATAATTAAATGAACCAAACTGTAAAATAAAATTAAAAAAATCCTCTTTTATCATATCCTAAATACTTATTATACTATACTTATTATATAATTATAAGTTAAATAAACAACATCATAATGTTCAAATGTTTAAGAAGAAAAAAGGGAAAGAAGAATTTAACTACTGAAATTAATTTCACTTAATGTGACCCATATTAACTTAAAATTTAATAATATAATCGTAGATGATAAAACAAAGAATGTAATATATAACTTATGTATGCATTTTACAGACTTATAATAAAATAATTTAGATATTGTCCTAATTTGGCTAAAAGTTAAGTTTAAGTTGATCATTAACATTAATTTTTAAATTATATTAATAAATTTAATAAATATAACTATACAATTATTCACGAATGTGTGTCAAATCAATATCCGGTGTAAGATGTATTATTTCAATTTATCAGACACCCCCCCCCCTCTGTATTTTAACCCTTTCGGGTCCGAATTTTTTTTTTAATATTTAGATAAAATTACTTTTTCACTAATAACATTAACACTAGTTGTCCGAATAGATTAACTAGTGTTTAACAAATATTTCATTGTCTGAAGTTTAACGAAGGTTTATGTTTTGCGTGCTGTTCAATTAATATTCATATGACAATAGGCTGAGGAAGATTTTTTCGAAATGTTTAAAAAATATGGCATTACAATAAAATTTAAGTTATATTTCAACTTTTTAATACTTTTTGCCCTTTATTACACATGGTTTTTTCAGGGTAATAATTTTTATTTTAAATTTAAAGAGAGAAATATATGTTTAAAATAAAAGAATCGCAAACGGCGCGAAGAGAATTCAACAAATAATAATTATTGTCATTACTGCTAAATGACTAGACATAAATGAAACCATATAGTAAATACATAAACATATATGCTAACATTACTACATGCAAAAGTATTACTTAAAACAAAATAATACTTCATCAAAAGACATGTACTATTAATAGTACGCTAGACCCAAAAGGGTTAAAAATAAATTTACCATTGCTTTTTATCCGGACAACACCACCCTCCGCCGTACACCAACATCGAACACCCGTACCCACCCAACCATCCGATTAATATTTTTTATTTTTTATTGTTTTTTATGCTTTCATATACATTTTTTAAGTGTTCTATTAATTAATTTTAAAATCATATAAGTACTAATTGTATATTTAAAAATATATAATTTTTTATGGAAAGCAATTATTTAACTATCATAAATGACATATTTAATACTGTTTGTTAATGAAATGAGAAGAACATAAACATTTTATTCTACATAAATGATTAATGATTGTTACGATATACATAATTATGAATGCAGAATTTGAAATTGGTAAATGATTTCATTGACTTTGAATTTAAATTCGTTATGTTTGTCATATATATCAGTTATTAACTTTTTTTCTTTCAGTATAATTTTTTATTTAAATCGTTATTGATATTGTTAGAATAGAGGTTTTCCGTTAATTCTAAATTAGCTGGATAATCTATTGCAAATTGATAAATATTGGTATGTTCAGTAGCAATTAAATTGTATCATCAATATATCAATATAAATGTATTTTATTAATAATATATTTACGTTTATAATGATATAAGGCTGATTATAAGCTGGAAGTACAACCACTTTGTGGTAATAATGACTTTATGTTAATAGATTATATTATCTTGCAATAAAAAATTATTATAGATAATGAAATTTGTTATAGATATTAAGTATGAAATTAATCTGCACCGATATTCCCTGATAAATTTAATGTGTGATGATACTTTTAAATACATACATATATATATATTTGACAATTAGTAGTGTTCACTTTCAAACACTTTAATAATGTTCAGTTTTATACAAAAAAAAAAATTAACATTGATATTAGAGCTGTAACTGCACATAACTTTTGCACAATTGTATTAAAATATATTGTTATGAAGACTGCATGTGTATAATTAAATTGAAGACGAAGCTTACTTTCTTTTTCATATGTTTTATATCATACAGCACAATACACACATTTAACAGTCGCAACACTACAAAAATCAGAGCAGATATGTAGATGAGATAACTTTTGGAATATTTAAATGATGTTTGTATCATTTAGTGGGGAATATTTCAGCTTTGAAATATATGAATAATAGGGTATAAAATCCGTTGTTAGATTTATAGAACGTTAGTTGATAAGACCTGCTGGAAAAAAAAAAAAAAAAAAAAAAAAAAAAAAACAGAATGTGCCACAATGGCGCAGCTAGAGCAAAACATTACTTGGTCACATGACCGAAGAACTACGGAGCTCGTTCGGCATGCGCACAAGGACCGGACAATATGGATTAGTTTGTTTTTTTTCGATTCTTATCGGAATCGGCGTCAGAATTAAATATTTTAATTTCAGCTTGGTTTCGTGTCAAAAAAATTCGATTTCAAGTCGACATTCTTTTTGTCAAATTTGGGTTGGGTTGCGGGATGACTTTTATATAAGTTTTAGAACTCGGTTCAACTAGAAGATGAATTTTAAGCCATTCCAACGCATAAATGAAGTATGAAGTATATCATATAAAAATTGTTGTTTTATCACTTTTTCAGGTTTTTTTTTTTTTTTAATTCAGTTTTTCTCTAGTTGTTTATTCTTTTTTTAAACTTACATTATGCATAAAATTGATGCTACATTGAAACAAAAATTACTTCTATAAGCATATATATCAATACAAAATCTGAGAAACTTTCAATTCTTTTAAAAGACGTTCTTGCGATTTAATTTTCTCGAAACTTTGTGCGCCCAATTTACTCAAAAATAAAGATGCTTAAAAGAATTCGATATCTGGGCCAAGTTTAAATTAAGTCACGTTTCTGAAATGAATATGTACAAAAGCCTTCCCTAAAGTTATTGAAATTCATGCTTTTAAAATGAAATATATATTTAAGCCAGTGTATGCGAATTTAGAAAAGAATATCTTTGTCTAACTTAGATGAAGACAAAATTCTAGAATTTTTAAATTTATGCAGAAAAATATTTTACTTTACCTAATTAAATAAATAAAGTTTAACAAATTTGCATTTGTATTAAGTTTTGCTTTAGTTTGATACATATTCGCCGTACAATTTTATAAAGAAAAGTTCTTATTCCTTTCAACGTCAAGTAGTAGAATATTTAAAAAGTGAAATTTCAAATTCAGTGTAAAATATATTAAGCTTTAAGAAAATCGATTCCTTTTCCTATTATTCGAAAATAAAATTTTAATTTAGCACAAACTAAAAAACTTCTTTTTTTTTCAATTGTTCTATGTACTTAAGGAAGAATGTCTTGCATTTAAATGTCTTGTCTTATTGAATGTCTTGTCTTATAAATTTTACGCTTATTTTATCTCCGGATTTACTTATTTTGGGATAAATGAACACAAATTAAACCCTTTTTTAGGTGCGTTCGTAATTATGTAAATACGTAGCACCTATTGTTGTCGCTCAGTTCGTCCGTCTGTCTGTCTGTCTGTCCGTCCGCATATAACAACGCAAAAACTACCCATCCGAATCGTTTGAAATTTCAAATACATAATTATAACATACTTTTCTCGAGTCATTTCAAATTTTATGAAAATCGGATGGATAGATCAGTTACAGGGACAATCAAAAGGATTCCGTTACATTACGGTCAATGGGGAAAAAAGTTTCAAATGCATTTTAATCGTTTGAAATTTAAAACGTATATTTATTACATAATTTTGTCGAGTCATTTCAAGTGTTATGAAAATCGGATGCATTGATCAGTTACAGGGACAATCAAAAGTATTCCGTTACATTACGGTCAATGGGGAAAACAGTTTCAAATGCATTTTAATGTTGTTACACTCATTTGAATATAATAGAATCGACATGAATCTACACTCTTAAAACTGTGCCTCTGATATGAGAGGCAAATTCGGAATTTTTTTGCCTCTGAATATTAAGAGGCACATGGTGCCTTTGAAATTAAGAGGCACACTGTTAAAACTGTGCCTCTGATATGAGAGGTATATTTTTAATTTTTGTGCCTCTTAATATTTAGAGGCACACGGTGCCCTTGAAATTAAAAGGCACAATCTTTAAACAGTGGCTCTGATATAAGAGGTACATTTTTAACTTTTGTGCCTCTGAATATTAAGAGGCACACACTGCTTTTGAAATTAAGAGGCACATTATGTGCCTTTGAAAGTCTATTTTGTGCCTCTTAGTAAAAGTGGCACTTTTTTTTTATTCTTACACTTTTACTTTCCAGTAAAAATAACTCAAGTCAAACATTATTAAAATTTATACTGGGTGCCTTCCTTTATTAAATAATTTATTAATCATTATATAGTTTTAAAGGTATGGTTCCAACAACAAAAATGTTTCAAGGATTGTCCTCCATCAATGACTTTTTATGACAAAATAATTATTACATCTTAAAGTTTATACATCCCTTCCCAATATAAATTATATTTTGAAAAAATTTCTCCACCCTCTAATAATAATAAAAAGGGTTCTTTTTTCTGATAACAGAAATATTCAGTGCTAAATGATTACTTTGAATTTTCAGTGTTCCCTGGCTTTAAAAGCAAAATTTCCTGCACCAGAAAATGCTGAATATTCAAAATAACCTAACTTTGTATGTTTTGTTCATAAACAGAGGAATATACTCAGACGAAAATTTTTCTTGCTTCCATATTATTTTGAGTTTGAAATATTTAATATTCTTTCTAGCAATGTCAAATGATACTTTTCAAAGCTTACCTATGATTATTTTTCTAATTTTTAAAGTTTAATAATAGAAAAAAATGATTTGTGGTTGTTTTAATCTGAAAATATTAATATTCAAAAAATCAAAATCTTTTAAAAAGTGACATTTGATAATGCTAGAAATAATGATATTGTTTATGTTTAGCTAAAAAAGAAATACAGAAATTTAAGCTCTGACACCAATTTAAAAAAAAATAATAAATAATGAATAATCTTACTAGAAGTTATAAATCAAAATTTAGTTTGACACTTTGCAAATAAAAAATTATATCTTTTCCCCAAAAAATAATCAAATTTTCTTGCATTTTGTATTTTATAGTAATTTATAGAAATTAGAAATCTCACAGGCAGTAGTTTACATTTTGTTTAAAAGGTTTCTTGTTTCCAATAAAGGGATAAAAAATGGATATCTTTTTTCAATAATTTAATAAAAATATGCCAGAAATAAAATTCTTAGCTGAAAATATGTTTTTTCAGCTAAAAATTAACTTTTTTTTTGTTGTTAATTTTTTAGTTTGAACATGTGAGAAATGAAGAATAATATTTCAACATTAAACTATTCTTAAATATACATGCTAAATTAAATATAATTATTTAATATTCTCGTAAAATAAAACAAATTGAGGCAAATACTACTTTTAATTTATAGTTCTAGATAGTTTAATTTATAGTTCTAGACATTATTTTGTTTTTCATCATTTTATTAAAGTAAAGCACTTCTCAGAAGATACTACCAAAGTTAACATTTTAAATGAGTTTTAGCCACAATAAGATAATTGTAATGCAGTAAACAATTAACTTAGTAATAAATAATATGCTAAACTACAAAAAAATAAAATAAAATAAAATAAAAATAAATAAATAAAAAAAATTAAAAGCTGTTTGATTTAATATCTCTAAATATCATTCATGTTGATATAGAGCTACTTTGTTCAATGGGGAACATAAAATTTTTTGAGAACAAATTTAAGCCAATGTTAAATAAAATAAACAAAATGGCATTGCTAATTAACTACTTAATACATAGAAATTAGACAAGAATAATACTTGGATTTAACACATAAGTAGGGAAAGTGGAAAAGTAAACCATAACAGATGATTTGGATAAAGCCAACAATATTTATTTGCTTAATTTGTGCTGGATGTTAAATAGTATTTTTTACATTCTTTGACTTTTCTCCCCTCCTCTCATGTTATTTAATCATTAAAAAACAATATTCTGAAACAAAAAAAAAGAACAGATAAACTTTAATTATTCTTGTTAATGCTGATGCCTAAGAACTTAAAAAATAAATAAATAAAAATACAATATATATGAAAATAAAAATACAGAACACATAAATATACAAATATATTTTATTGTAAAATATACACTTCATTCATTAAATTAATTCTATGTTGTAAGAATATTTAAATTTAAACTGTAATATACAACATAATAATGAAACAGTTACACATTCTATAGCAGAATTATCTTCTAAATATTTGGTCCGAAGAGTAGTTAGTTGCCATTTGAAAAATAAATTTGCAGGTTTCTTCCATTGAGGAACATATCCTAGAGAGAAATTGATAAGAAAAATAATTAAATACTTAATATTTGTTCATAAATAAATTCAAATACATGCTTAAAAGAAATTGTATTTGCTACAATAAACTCCTGATTATCTAGTAGCAGCAGATGGGCACATTGGATAATAAAAAAGCTTGATAGGGATGAGTTCTGTAAATATCCTTATCATGCCATCTTGCTTCCATTAAAAACACATTTTTGATACAAAAACTTATTCCTATTCATGTTTTCTGACTTGTTTCATAAAAACAGTCGCTCATATAAAATCATGTACCCTGTATATGAATACAATATATATAGTTTTAAATTAAACAAATCCTTGTTGTAAAAAGCCTAACTAAAAAACAATTTAAATTTATTTTATTGACCCATGATTAGAATTAAAATATATAATTACATACAAAAGTCAAGATTAAAAAATAATACAAATAATAATTAATTATTGATAAATGACTGCTTTTATATTTTAGCAGTCTTATTAAGAACACATGCAATATAAAAGGATCACAGATGATAGAAAACATCCATATCCATCACCAGGGTTGGTTTTTTGACATCAATAAAGGGTTTGTGACATGACAAGGGTTTAAAACGTCAAAAACCCAGAGTCACAATCTGCTGCGGTGCACTAGAGTTTGTTCAGAAAACAAATTTTAATACTAGCTTCTATTGCCATACTTTATGTTGAAATTTAATTATATTATGGGTAATTAGCAATGTTTTAAAATATTTTTAATTAATAAAAATTAAGGTAAAAATAACAAATTCCAAATCCCAGAAATTTATCTCGAAATGGACATGCAGAAATATTTGCACAAAAATTATGTTTAAACATTTTGTTTATTTATTGTTATTATTATTTTAATATTTAATTTGTAAAAAAATCTAAAGTTATTTAGTATGCAATTTGACATAGCTATATTTATAAGGAATAAGTTAAGTGTTATAAATGCAGGATTTTCAAAAGTGTCATACTTAATATACGTGTTATTTTTTTATTTATTTATTTTTTTTTTATGCTTTACACATTATATACATAATATCAAGTAGGTTAATTTGAATTTAAATACAATGCATGTTATGATTATTATGTATCTTTATAAACCATTTTCATATCAATTCCCCCCCCCCCCAAAGCAGACACACTAATAGTATCAAGAATACAAATAATATTTACTTTAAAGTAAGGTAAGAAAAATCAAAAAGCGAGGTAAATAATAGAAGTTCTCAGATTGGGAATGATTGATGAATGCTCAACCTGATTAAAAGAATTTTCTTCAAAAGTGTCTAAAGTTCAGAAAATGTTAATATTTATCCTTAAAAATGTCTAATCTTTAATATTATTTTAACTATACACTAAGTATGGTTATAAATAAATTTCTTAATAATATAATATCCCTGCAAATTTTGAATAACACATTAAAATTTATTAAATAAAGTTACAAAAGATAAGTTTTCCAAATTCTAAGATTTTGTTAACTCTTCAAAATATGTTTCTTCAAAAATTTAAATTTATTTTTTCTACAACATATTTAGAAACATTTTCTTTATTAAAAGCAAATAAATTTTACTTATTAAATATAAATATAGATAGATACATACATATGTAAATAAATATAGATTTTTGGTCATGGTTAAAGCCATCAAAAACTGTTGCATGTCAAAAATTTACCAAGCCTGTCCAACACCACCTTAAATCTATTCACAATTTTAATAGAGAATTTATCTTAACAACTTTAGATAGTTGAAAAGCTACTGGATATAATTAGGTGTAAAACAATTAAAGTTAAAGAAATATGACTGAAATTACATCAACTGGGGGACAGTAAAATCTCATTACATAACAATCAACCTTTTAAAAAAACATATTTAATAAATTAAATAAAATATATAACACTTAATATGATGTGTTTTGATTTTAGGTAGTAATTATATAATTTCTTTAATAAAGGAAAATATATTTGTTTTAGAAAATAAAAACTGAAAGGTTGACAGCTATTGTTATCTTGAGTTAAGTTTTTAAAGAAATATTTTCAAAAGATTTAGTTATTTATAAGAGCAGTTAGCATGTTTATTGTAAATATTTCCTTCCTTTTAAATCAATGTACTATTAAATTAAATCATCTGTTTGAAAATAAATTGAATTTATACTGAATAAGCACATTAAAAAAAGACTGTCTGATAAAGATAAGAAAAAATTCAAAAGGTAATTTCTACCACTTGTGTTTTTCCTGGTATATGTAACTTCTTGAGTGATGCAATCAAAGCCCTGTTGTTGCATATGGCTGATTTTCTATTTAGGTATCGTGAATTTTCACCAATAAATTTTAGTAGTTATTTTTACTTTATACGATGATAGAAAATCCATAAATAAAATAAAATAGTTATTCATAATTTTCTGTTCTGAATTCAATATTCTTAAACAAAAAATCTGCCAGATGCTAAAGCAGTGGAGCACATTATTCTATGGTTACAACCTAACTTTAAAAAATCATGGCCATAGGTATGTATAAAACTTCTTTTAATTTCTCATGCTAATTTCAACAAAAATATCAGTAAAAGATTTATGATGTACAGATTTCGCTCAATTACAGCACTACCTAATCCTACAATATTACAGCACCCATTTAAACATACATTGAATGAGGAGAAAACATTGTAATAAATCAATAACCAACCTTCTCAAAAAATTTATATACATAAATAATGTAATATTGTGATGCAATTATGAATGGAAACTTTTCTGACAAAGTGAAAAGGTGCCCAGGAAAGAGTTAAATAAAAGATATTTGACTTAAATTTCCAAATTTTGCCTCTTGAGTTACCTGTACTGACAATAAGTTGACACATTTGACTCAAACCTAATAACCTTATTGAAAATAGTATCAGATCTGACATGTAAACAACTCGACAGAATATATCATAGATAATGGAACTTGATAAAAAAAAAAGATGCTACTGGCAATAAAGTTATCACAATGAAATTTTTGTCGACTAGCTGTCAGTCTAGGTATGTCAAGATGTTGAAAATAATTGTACATGTCTTACGTTCAACTATCAACAACCTAAATACTTTTTCCTGCAGATCGAAAAAATTTAATTTGTATATTTTTACCAATGAATTTAAAAAGAAAATTTAACAATGTAAAATGATATTGTTTCATATTTATTATTTTTATGAAATACATATTAGAGCTTGATATGAAATTTTAAAATCAGTTTACCTAATTTTCATGGATTTCCATTAATATAAACAGGTGAGCTAATTTGGTGAGTAACACTTGATAAACATAGAAAAATCAAGTTTAACTTTGCCTTACTACAGTTCTTTAGGTTATCCATAATAGCTTAATTACCACTAGGTGTAATTTTAAGTTTTGATTTATAACATATTGTAATGCAATTAAATGCTTTAAACTTGCAAGAGTAGCATTTTAGCTAAACAAAAACCTATCAATTGCACAGATTTTTGGAATACATCTTGAAGTAACATTGCTAAATTTTTGCAAATTTGATATTTCCACTGATTCGTGTTGGTGATGTGTGTGTGTGTGTGGTGGGGGGAATTATAGTATGTTGTTTAAAGAAAAAAATATAATTCAGAAAGAAATTTCTTAATTTTCTTTAATGTTTTACTTCTCAAATTAAATTTTCTTTGACATTCTGAAATTACACACAACTTTAATGGAATAAGGGCACCTGTTCTGTGCTTAGTGCACCAATAGAAATTTTGTTCATACTAATCAAGGAATCATAAAAAATATATATAAAAAATAAAAAATACTGTACAAAAAAAGTGATATCTAATAACATTGATTACATGAATTATAATTTATGTATATAATGTAATCATAATATCATGTTTATAATAAATTTTACATGTCTTGAGAAATTTTCCATTTTGAATGAATGTGTGTTAATGAGATGGTTATCTCATTATTTTTCTGGTATCTAAAATAATATTTAATAGTTACAAATTTTAAGATGTGAACACAGAGCCTAATATAGTTGAATTATGAATTCAGCAGAATGCAACAGCAACATGAAATTAACATTAGAACAGATATATTCAGCACTAAATGCAAATAAATTTTAATATACCATTGTTATTGCACCCCATGTAGCTCTGTTTAGTTGTATCAGTTTCCTTTATTCCAGGAATTTGTTAGACATTGAATATCCAGTCTCTCTTGAATTTTCTTCATGTCCCTGATTAAAGAAGTAACTCGTCTATCGACTTCCATATCCAGCTGAAAGTAATTAAGAGAGTTATTAAAAAGGGAATCATCTGTTTTCAGTATTAAAATCACATGCTTATGATCTATAAAACAACAGACATACAGTAAATTCTGTCCAAGACATATATAGCCCATAGAAATTTTCTGCTATAGATGATATTCTGCTTCTGACAGAACTTACTGTATCAAAAATCATTCAGCATGACTTTAAATCCTTTCTGTGTCAGACAAATTGCCATCTAACATAGTTTACTGTATGTAAACATAAATATAGTAGAGACATAAAATTCATTCCCCATTTGTAACTAAAGGTCAAAATCAACAGTCAGCAGGAAGCTGATCAATCAATTTTCAGAAATCCTGTCTTGGAACTTTTGATGAAATTTGGCGTTTTTCTTGCAAGCTTTCGATGTAACTTGCTGTTTCATCAAATTTATCTTTTTTTTGTGATTTTTTTGAAAAATTGGTCATTTTTTTCACTATTTTTATGTGAATTTTACCTTTAATTGTGATCTTTTGATGAAATGTGCCTTTTTTTCCCATTCTTTGAAGAAATTTCTGGTTTTGCACAATCTATTTACCAAAATGTGTGTTTTTTGAGGTACCTAGACTGTGTTTTTGCGATCTTTTGATGAAATTAACGTTTTTTATGATACCTCGACCGAATTTTTTCTTTTCTCGTTGTCTTTTGCTGAAATTTGTCGTCTTTTTTGCAAGCTTTCGATGTAATTTGCCATTTTATCTTATTTATTATTATTTTAAGATTTTTTTGCAAAATTGGTCATTTCTTTCGCTATCTTTATGCGAATTTTACTTTTAATTGTAATCTTTTGATGAAATGTGCCTTTTTTTCCCATTCTTTGAAGAAATTTCTTGTTTTGCACAATCTATTTAGGAAAATTTGTGTTTTTTGAGGTACCTAGACTGTGTTTTCGCGATCTTTTGATGAAATTTGCGTTTTTATGATATGTGGCAAAAATTCGTCGTTTTGGTGAAATCGGTTGTTTTTCGGGGCCTTTTGATGAAATTTGTCGTTTTTCTTGCGAGCTTTCAATGTAACTTGCCGTTTTATAAAATTTATCTTTTTTTGTGATTTTTTTGAAAAATTGGTCATTTTTTTGCTATTTTTATGCGAATTTTACCTTTAATTGTGATCTTTTGATGAAATGTGCCTTTTTTTCCCATTCTTTGAAGAAATTTCTTGTTTTGTACAATCGTATTTACCAAAATTTGTGTTTTTTGAGGTACCTAGACTGTGTTTTTGGGATCTTTTGATGAAATTCACGTTTGTTATGATACGTGGACCAAATTTTTTTTTTCTCGTTGTCTTTTATTGAAATTTGTTGTTTTTCTTGCAAGCTTTCGATGTAATTTGCCGTTTTATCAAATTTATCTTTATTTTGTGATTTTTTTTTTGCAAAATTGGTCGTTTTTTTCGCTATCTTTATGCAAATTTTACCTTTAACTGTTATCTTTTGATGAAATGTGCCTTTTTTCTCCCCATTCTTTGAAGAAATTTCTTGTTTTGCACAATCTATTTACCAAAATTTGTGTTTTTTGAAGTACCTAGACTGTGTTTCTGTGATCTTTTGATGAAATTTGCGTTTTTTATGATTTGTAGCAAAAATTCGTCATTTTGTCAAGGTATTTTGGTGAAATTGGTTGTTTTTCGGGGCCGATTGATGAAATTCGTCGTTTTTCTTGCGAGCTTTCGATGTAACTTGCCGTTTCATCAAATTTAACTTTTTTTGTGATTTTTTTGAAAAATTGGTCTTTTTTTTCACTACCTTTATGCGAATTTTACCTTTAATTGTGATCTTTTGATGAAATGTGCCTTTTTCCCCCCATTCTTTGAAGAAATTTCTTGTTGTGCACAATCGATTTACCAAAATTTGTGTTTTTTGAGGTACCTAGACTGTGTTTCTGTGATCTTTTGATGAAATTTGCGTTTTTTGTGATTTGTAGCAAAAATTCGTCATTTTGTCAAGGTATTTTGGTGAAATTGGTTGTTTTTCGGGGCCGATTGATGAAATTCGTCGTTTTTCTTGCGAGCTTTCGATGTAACTTGCCGTTTTATAAAATTTATCTTTTTTTGTGATTTTTTTGAAAAATTGGTCATTTTTTTCACTACCTTTATGCGAATTTTACCTTTAATTGTGATCTTTTGATGAAATATGCCTTTTTTCCCCCCATTCTTTGAAGAAATTTCTTGTTGTGCACAATCGATTTACCAAAATTTGTGTTTTTTGAGGTACCTAGACTGTGTTTCTGTGATCTTTTGATGAAATTTGCGTTTTTTGTGATTTGTAGCAAAAATTCGTCATTTTGTCAAGGTATTTTGGTGAAATTGGTCGTTTTTCGGGGCTGAGTGATGAAATTCGTCGTTTTTCTTGCGAGCTTTCGATGTAACTTGCCGTTTTATAAAATTTATCTTTTTTGTGATTTTTTTGAAAAATTGGTCATTTTTTTCACTACCTTTATGCGAATTTTACCTTTAATTGTGATCTTTTGATGAAATGTGCCTTTTTTCCCCCCATTCTTTGAAGAAATTTCTTGTTTTGCACAATCTATTTACTAAAATTTGTGTTTTTTGAGGTACCTAGACTGTGTTTTTGCGATCTTTTGATGAAATTCACATTTTTTATGACACCTGAAACAAATTTGTTCTTTTCTAGTGGTCTTTTGGTGAAATTTGTCGTTTTTCTTGCAAACTTCGATGTAATTTGCCGTTTTATCAAATTTGTCATTATTTTGTGATTTTTTTGCAAAATTGCTCATTTTTTTTGCTATTTTTATGCGAATTTTACCTTTAATTGTGATCTTTTGATGAAATGTGCCTTTTTTTCCCATTCTTTGAAGAAATTTCTGGTTTTGCACAATCTATTTACCAAAATGTGTGTTTTTTGAGGTACCTAGACTGTGTTTTTGCGATCTTTTGATGAAATTCACGTTTTTTATGATACCTGGATCAAATTTTTTCTTTTCCCCTTGTTTTTTGATGAAATTTGTCGTTTTTCTTGCAAGCTTTCGATGTAATTTGCCGTTTTATCAAATTTATCTTTATTTTGTGATTTTTTTTGCAAAATTGGTCGTTTTTTTCGCTATTTTTATGCGAATTTTACCTTTAATTGTGATCTTTTGATGAAATGTGCCTTTTTTCTCCCATTCTTTGAAGAAATTTCTTGTTTTGCCCAATCTATTTACCAAAATTTGTGTTTTTTGAGGTACCTAGACTGTGTTTCTGTGATCTTTTGATGAAATTTGCGTTTTTTGTGATTTGTAGCAAAAATTCGTCATTTTGTCAAGGTATTTTGGTGAAATTGGTCGTTTTTCGGGGCTGAGTGATGAAATTCGTCGTTTTTCTTGCGAGCTTTCGATGTAACTTGCCGTTTTAAAAAATTTATCTTTTTTTGTGATTTTTTTGAAAAATTGGTCATTTTTTTCACTACCTTTATGCGAATTTTACCTTTAATTGTGATCTTTTGATGAAATGTGCCTTTTTTCCCCCCATTCTTTGAAGAAATTTCTTGTTTTGCACAATCTATTTACTAAAATTTGTGTTTTTTGAGGTACCTAGACTGTGTTTTTGCGATCTTTTGATGAAATTCACATTTTTTATGACACCTGAAACAAATTTGTTCTTTTCTAGTGGTCTTTTGGTGAAATTTGTCGTTTTTCTTGCAAACTTCGATGTAATTTGCCGTTTTATCAAATTTGTCATTATTTTGTGATTTTTTTGCAAAATTGCTCATTTTTTTTGCTATTTTTATGCGAATTTTACCTTTAATTGTGATCTTTTGATGAAATGTGCCTTTTTTTCCCATTCTTTGAAGAAATTTCTGGTTTTGCACAATCTATTTACCAAAATGTGTGTTTTTTGAGGTACCTAGACTGTGTTTTTGCGATCTTTTGATGAAATTCACGTTTTTTATGATACCTGGATCAAATTTTTTCTTTTCCCCTTGTCTTTTGATGAAATTTGTCGTTTTTCTTGCAAGCTTTCGATGTAATTTGCCGTTTTATCAAATTTATCTTTATTTTGTGATATTTTTTTTGCAAAATTGGTCCTTTTTTTCGCTACCTTTATGCGAATTTTACCTTTAATTGTGATCTTTTGATGAAATGTGCCTTTTTCCCCCCCATTCTTTAAAGAAATTTCTTGTTGTGCACAATCGATTTACCAAAATTTGTGTTTTTTGAGGTACCTAGACTGTGTTTCTGTGATCTTTTGATGAAATTTGCGTTTTTTGTGATTTGTAGCAAAAATTCGTCATTTTGTCAAGGTATTTTGGTGAAATTGGTCGTTTTTCGGGGCTGAGTGATGAAATTCGTCGTTTTTCTTGCAAGCTTTCGATGTAACTTGCCGTTTTATAAAATTTATCTTTTTTTGTGATTTTTTTGAAAAATTGGTCATTTTTTTCACTACCTTTATGCGAATTTTACCTTTAATTGTGATCTTTTGATGAAATGTGCCTTTTTTCCCCCCATTCTTTGAAGAAATTTCTTGTTTTGCACAATCTATTTACTAAAATTTGTGTTTTTTGAGGTACCTAGACTGTGTTTTTGCGATCTTTTGATGAAATTCACATTTTTTATGACACCTGAAACAAATTTGTTCTTTTCTAGTGGTCTTTTGGTGAAATTTGTCGTTTTTCTTGCAAACTTCGATGTAATTTGCCGTTTTATCAAATTTGTCATTATTTTGTGATTTTTTTGCAAAATTGCTCATTTTTTTTGCTATTTTTATGCGAATTTTACCTTTAATTGTGATCTTTTGATGAAATGTGCCTTTTTTTCCCATTCTTTGAAGAAATTTCTGGTTTTGCACAATCTATTTACCAAAATGTGTGTTTTTTGAGGTACCTAGACTGTGTTTTTGCGATCTTTTGATGAAATTCACGTTTTTTATGATACCTGGATCAAATTTTTTCTTTTTCCCTTGTCTTTTGATGAAATTTGTCGTTTTTCTTGCAAGCTTTCGATGTAATTTGCCGTTTTATCAAATTTATCTTTATTTTGTAATTTTTTTTGCAAAATTGGTCGTTTTTTTCGCTATCTTTATGCGAATTTTACCTTTAATTGTGATCTTTTGATGAAATGTGCCTTTTTTCTCCCATTCTTTGAAGAAATTTCTTGTTTTGCACAATCTATTTACCAAAATTTGTGTTTTTTGAGGTACCTAGACTGTGTTTTTGTGATCTTTTGATGAAATTTGCGTTTTTTATGATGTGTGGCAAAAATTCGTCATTTTGTCAAGGTATTTTGGCAAAATTGGTCGTTTTTTGGGGCCGGTTGATGAAATTTGTCGTTTTTCTTGCGAGCTTTCGATGTAACTTGCCGTTTCATCAAATTTATCTTTTTTTGTGATTTTTTTTTAAAAACTGGTCGTTTTTTTTCACTATCTTTATTCGAATTTTACCTTTAATTGTGATCTTTTGATGAAACGTGCCTTTCTTCCCATCTTTTGAAGAAATTTTTTGTTTTGCACAATCTATTTACCAAAACTTATGTTTTTTGAGGTACCTAGATTGTATTTTTGCGATCTTTTGATGAAATTCACATTTTTTATCATATGTGGACAAAATTCGTCATTTTCTCAAGGTCTTTTGGTGAAATTGGTCGGTTTTTGGGATATTTTGATGAAACTTGTTGTTTTTCTTAAGAGCTTTCGATGTAACTTGCCGTTTTATCAAATTTATCTTTTTTTGTGATTTTTTTGAAAAATTGGTCATTTTTTTCGATATTTTTATGCGAATTTTACATTTAATTACGAACTTTTGTTGAAATGTGCCTTTTTTCCCCCATCTTTTGAAGAAATTTCTTGTTTTGCACAATCTATTTACCAAAATTTGTGTTTTTTGAGGTACCTAGACTGTGTTTTCACGATCTTTTTATGAAATTTGTGTTTGTTATGATATCTGGGCAAAATTCGTCATTATCTCAAGGTCTTTTGGTGAAATTGGTTGTTTTTCGTGGTCTTTTGATGAGATTCATCGTTTTTCTTGCGATCACTCTATGTAATTTGCCATTTTATCCAATTTGAATTTTTTTTTTTTTGTGAGATTGGCTGTTTTTTTCGCTATCTTTTTTGCAAAATTTGTCTTTTTTTTCCGCTATTTTTTTGCAAATTTTACCTTTAATTGCAATTATTTGACAAAATGTGCCTTTTTCCCTCCTTTTGATCAAATTTGTCATTTCTCCTAATCTATTTACCCAAATTTGTGTGTTTTGAAGCACCTAGACTGTGTTTTTATGATCTTTTGATGAAATTCGCATTTTTTATGATATGCAGACAGAATTCGTCGTTTTCTCAAGGTCTTTTGATAAAATCTGTCATTTTCTCGAGGTCTTTTGATGAAATGTCTTTTTTTTTTTTTTTCAATCTTTTGGTGTAATTTACCATTTTATCAAATTTATCCTTTTTTTCGTGATTTTTTTTGCAAAATTTGTTGCTTTTTACACTACCTCTCCCCCCCCCTCAGAGCATTGAAATGTCTCCTGAAATTTTTAGGATTTCAATGGTCGGAAAGTACAATATCCCCCCCCCCCCCCCAGTCACAGAAATTCCTCTTTGAGAAAAATGTTTGAATACAATACTGATCGCAGTACTTTTACAAAAAAAGCAGTACTTTTACAAAAAATAATAATAATAATAATAATAATAAATACTATATATATAGCAGCGTTTTGTTACACACTGACCATTAGATTCATTTGTTGAGATATGTGACCAGGCCCAGTAGCAGAAAGTTCTTCACGTGTCTGTGAAGAATACTTCAGCAACAAAAAATAATCTGCGGCAAAATATTTTTAGAACTGAACCGTTTATTAATCAAACAATTGTTTACCTATTAAAGTTTTTAAGCATTTTATAAATTTTAATAAATAATAATCTTAACTTTTTGTATTAAGTAATAAAGAGCTAAAAATAATACGAAGTAATACAAAAATTTGATATAAAAGAATCTGCAAAAGAGAAATAAAATCTGTAACGCCCGTCTAGAGCTTTCTACTACTGGGTGATGAGGTACTTAATAAATAATTAATACTTAGTTTTTTCATCTTTTGAAAGAATATAAAAATTTAAACAAAATAATTATATAATTTTTCTCAAAAAAATATTTGTCTATTATTATTATCATTACCAGTTTCAAATATAGCTTAGTATTTGTACTAATAAGAAAATGACATTAAGTACTAATTTCATCATAATTCCAGTAACAATTTTCTGTGCCAATTTAAAAAAAGGTAAAATTGATATGTGACCCAAGATTGAGCAAAGCTTATTATTAAAAGAAATTGCAATAACCAGTATAACCCATAAAATAAGCAAAATTTGCATTTTGAAAGAAAACTATAATAAAGGTAGAAACAATTAAAATTTTAACAACTGTTTTTAACCCCATATATTTGTCTTATCCATATTAGTCTTCAGCATACATCAAACATATATTATATATTTAATGTTGCTACACACAAATGTGGCACTACTTTAAAATCTATTTTTAAAGATTTTAAACTTTGGTGTGTCTGCAGAGAAGGTTTTTTTTTTTTTTTTTTTGGGGGGGGGGGTGCTAAATTACCAAGTGATTATTTATTTACCAATATAAAAATAAGAATTTAAAGAAGGGGGGGGGGAAATTCCAGACAAACTTCAAGAAAATAGAGTAATTTTTGCTTTCTACTCATTCCTAGAAACCTCCATTTTCCTTTTTTTCCAGGGGTTTTAAAGGAATGATAGACCATCTACTGTACACTTAGTTAAAATGTAAAATACAAAAATTTTCCATTCTCGATACAGTTAGACCAAATGAGGAAGGAAAGGGGGGGAGGGGGGGGGAATGATCAATTGTCACTAAGTGAGATTCATGATAAACTTTTGGTGATCCTTTGAAAAAAACTGAATCTTGCATTTTACTATAATTAATAATTTTTTTTTAAAATCTAAGAAATTTTTATACCCATAAAGTTTTAGATGTTCAGTTTTGAAATTTTACATTAGCAGGCTAGAATATTTACATTAATTGATATTATTACTAATTACGCTAATTAAAAAATAAATGCCTATGAAAAAACAAACGAATATTTTAATTTAGTTTTCAATAACATATAACAGAACAATTTCATCTGACACAGCAATTAAAAGTTGCACAGTTTCAGCCTCAAATAAATAGTCATGCAATAACATCACCAAAATAAAAAAAATCATGAAGTTATAAACAAAAATGAACAAATATGCTAAAACTGTGTGCTTACTTAAATAATCTTCAATTACTTTATAATTACTTTTGTTACAATCAAAAAAGTTTTAAAGTTTTTTGTTTTCATTAAATAAAATGCATTTTATGCTATAAAATGGAAATTCTCTGATTATTAAAAGAAAAATACGGATATGTATGTACAATAAAGTCATACTAGTCATCCACAGGATTAAAACTTATGAATTTGGTGATTTGCAAGGTCTGCAGTTGGCGATTGCTAATTTAGATAAATAATTCTTATTACAATTTAAAAAAAATTTTAGATTTTATGTATTTTGTTAAATCTTTGATTTGATCAAAGATTTTATGTATTTTGAGAAGGAGATGAAGCATATTTTCCTTTTTCTTGGAGGGATGAAGCAATTTACTTTCCTTTTTTAATTGGGGAGAAGGAGCAATATTGTCTAAACATTTTAAACAAGAAGCAGAAATATACTGAAATGCGAAAGATTATGTGCTTGAAATGTAGGCATAGTAGTCAGTGTTGAATTAAAGGGGTGACCCAAGGGGGACTCCCCCCAAAGCATTGAAATGTCTCCCCCAGAAATTTTGTGATTTCAGTGGCCAAAAGTGCAATGTCCCCCCCCCCCCCACCTGGAGTGACAGAAGTTTTTACTCAAGAAAAGTGTTTGGATTCAACACTGTAGTACTTTTACAAATAAATAAATAAATAAAATAGCAATTTTTCACCAAACACTGACCATATTTTGAAAGAATATAAAGTTTTAAACAAAATAATTACATAATTTTTGTCACAAAATATTTGTTTATTATTATTATCCTCACCAGTTTGAAATACAGCTTAGTATAAGTTAGTACTAATTTTATCATAATCCCAGTAACAATTTTCTGTGCCAATCAGCAAAAAAGAAAAAATTGATATGCGACCCAAGAATGAGCAAAGCTTATTATCAAAAGAAATTGCAATAATCAGTATAACTCCATAAAATAAATAAAACTTGCATTCTGAAAGAAAATTACAATAAAGGTAGAAACAATGTAAATTTTAGCAATTATTTTTAAGCCCATAATTTCTTTTAACTAATAGATAATTCTTCAAGGTGTAAAATTAATCTGCAGCCTTGTTACACTGTTTATGCTATTTTGGGACTATAATTAACAAAAAATAAAACCACATATTTTATAATTTGTATCACTTGGCGATTTTGTCCAATAAAAACTAAGATACTACATTTTTTTTCTTTAAGTTTTAATTAGAAAAATGCAGCATACAATTTTTTTAGAAAACAAAATAGTAATCAAAATTGTAAGTTTTAAGCATCATAAAAAGTAGAAATACTCAAGAATGTTGTGAATTATAAATAAATATATAAATAAGGCCTTGGAACATTAATGTGGATTGAAGTATGAAAATATCTATGTATATATCTTCTCTGAAGATTTTCAGCGCAATAAAAATACATACATACAATCCATGCACAGAGATGATAAGCAAACAAATGGTACGTACAGCTGCCCTTTTTAAAAATATTAAGATATAATAATCTGAAAAACTTATGACCAACTGCATAAAATTGCTCCCTTCTTAATCTTGAGTGTCCCCATGTATATGGAATACATTTTCAAAACACAATACATTGTTTTTTTGAGTAGGTAATTTTTATATTATGTAAACAATCATACTAGAGAACAGAAATACAAGTGAAATGTACTTACTTATTCAAGACTCATCTTTCCTTCCAGTACGGGCGATTGGTGGGATGTCTTGAGCTACAAAAACATTGAACTTCTTCCATTTTATTAAACTTAATTCCTATATTATAAAAACTATATAGCTGCGTACGACGCTGCATCATCAACAGCGTACGCAGCCATGAAAATCCCGATCTACCGCCAAAACACATCCAGATGCATGACGGTAAACTTTTCGTTGCGCATGCGTATTTGCCACCGTACTGCTTCTCGCTTTGACAGGGAATTTTGAGAGGTACAGAAATGGAACTCGGTGCCTCTAACAATTTTTAAAGGCACAAATCGAACTTCGTGCCTCTGACAAATTTCACTTTCGTATCGGTGACTCTCATTTTGTCGTGGCTTGACATTTTTCTGGAAAATCAGAGGCACTTTTTCTATGTGCCTCTCATATCAAAATAATAGAAGGCACGATATGCTTGTGCCTTTTATGTGAGGGGTACAGTTTTAAGAGTGTATGAAATATGTACTAAAAATAAATTTTGTATAATCTGTGATGCAAAGAATATTTATTATTAAATTACAGGGCCACACAAATGTATTCCACTAAATAATGTTATACGGGGAAACATTGTTTGGGGGGTGTTTTAATTATATTAAACTACTTTACATTTTATGAATAAGATATACGTTAAAGTAGTATAATAAGAATTACTCCCTGTATATTTACAGGAACACCAAGATTTCGACCACTATACTGTATCCAAAGTACGCTCTACTATATCAGCAAGATCTGAATATTTTAAAACTTCGTTATCAACGAACGCACCTCATTTGCTACGCTTTACGTGCAATTTCCAACTTGTTTTTTTTTTTAAATCTGTCTACCGGTCAAATGTCTCGTTGTTTCCCCATTGTTTAAAATACTCTTTGCTATTAACTAACTTGTAAACGATTTTAATCAGATAATTTAAATCCGTGATTAAATCGTGATTTTAATCAACTCATTGAAAAAAAATGATTGGAACCATAGATGTCCTATGAAATGTGACGAAGACAGATTAATATCTAAGGTAAACACAATTTGAAAAATTTCTATGTGCATTCTGCTCTATAAATAAACTTAATAGACCTTGTAAGTAATTGTTTAGTAATTATTAATTTTAATTATAGATAAATATCGGAAGAAAAATGCAGTTATAAATAATTTTAATAAAAATGTAAATACTAATAGTTTATAATTTCGTTTTAAATAATCAGAAATTTCTGTCCCAACGAGCTACTCTCGCCAACCAGTATTAAGACACCGAAAACTCTAAAAACACGTCATTATGATCTGGTTTTAAAAAATTATGAAATTTCAAAACGTAATTAAACGGCAAGTGGCAATCTTTGATTATAACATTTTATAATTTATTAATTAGTCTTCTTAATCCGAATTAAAGTTTTTTCAAATGCCTATCAGTTCTGAATTACACATTTTCAAGTACTTAATTTCGCCTAGTTAACTTAAGCCTAGTAGCAAACCAATGATGGTCCAACGTAGCGCCACTATTTCAGTTATTAGAGCAATATTGATTATATATCGGCATTTCATTGGAAATATTTGCAATGAATTCCCGATATTGTACAAATGTTGGCATTACATTGGAAAAAATTTGTAATGAATTCCCAATATTGTACAAATGTTGGCGTTACGTTGGAAATATTTCCAATGAAACTCCAATATTTAAGCAATATCGGTGTTTTATTGGCAATATTTCCAATGAAACCCCAATATTGGCATAATATTGGTTGCAAATGTTGGCTAAATAAAGGAAAAATGTAAACACCCCATTATTCGAGCTATATTTCATGCCAGTATTGCGCTAATGTGCCAGTATTGCTCCAACATGTAGCCAATATTGTCCCAATATTGTTTGGCTACTGGGGAATTTACGTATTTTAAAATCATTGACATATATATATATATATATATATATATATATATATTATTATTATTATTTTTTTTTTTTTTAAGGAGTTGATGAATTTTATATGACAATATTTTATTTTTAATACCAAATTTAAATATCAACTTTAAATTTTTGCAGGTTAAATTAAATGCCATCATGTGTTTACATTTTCTTTCATGTAAATATTTAATGACATTTTGAAGAATAAAAAGGAAGTTGAAACGCAAAATGTACTTTTTTTTTTGAATAAACATTTATTCAAACACATGTGATAATTTCATGTAGTTTGTAATAAAAAGCTTTAGTTTACAGACTTATATGTTTGCATTTGCAGGCTTAAGAAAAATTTAATTTAAATTTACTTTTATCTTTTGCTATTTAGAGATTTTCTTGAAATGTGTTTAGTTGTTTTCCGTTTTGAAAAATAAATAATAAAATATAAAAATAAAATGAGAAATCGTATATCATGTGAATTTGAGGAGAAAAATATTTAGTTAAGCAAGAAAATTATTTAAATATTTTTATTGTTTCGATAAATATTAATGCAAATTATCTTGTTTAATTTTTTTCATGCGAATATTGCTAATACATGCAAATTATTACTTAAGGGTATTATTTCTTATTAATTAAATAAAATAAAATTAATTTAATAGGGTGTCAGATAATGATTTGTTTAAAAAAAGAGAAAAGAAATCTAATTTTAAAAAATATAAATCAGATTGAAAAAGAGTCATAAAAAATCGATATAAATAAATATCTATTTTTTATGACTCTTTTTCAAGCGCTCAAAATACGTAATAGCTACCAAAAGTTTTAGGTTTGAAACACAATTAAGCCGCTTATTGCTAACATAATCTATGTTTTTGCACTTTAATTAAAAGAATTATATTAATTTCAGAAATTTAGTAATTTCAAATTACACTGTAAAAAAAAGGGTCGATCTACTAAAAATACTTTGGTGATCCTTGTAATTACTAAAAAATTTTTAGAAATCTTAGTCGGTTACTAGAAAATCTGTAAGAATTACTAGAAAAAAGTTAGCAATGTATAGAGTTAATAGTTTTATATTTTTAATAGCTATTACTAAAACTCACTTGGTGTGGCCTTGATAGCATAGTGGTTATAGTAACGGACTCCAGGCTAAAAGGTCCCGGGTTCGATACCGGGCTCCGCCAAATACATCCCGAATGTATGTAGTGTAAGTAATCGTTAAAAAAGGGATTATGAAAATCCTGTCAGAGCAGGCATGGTGCAGAGCAATATTTGGTGCTGCCATCTCTTGCGGTTTTGCCGAAAATCTATCGCTTCAGAAGTTTGGATGCAGCTCGAAGGAAGCTCCTGTCCTTCGGGCGCACGTAAAGGTTATTAAAAATACTTTTAGAGCTATTACTAAAATTTTCTTGGTGGCTCATACTAAAAATTTTTAAGTTAATTATACAAAAAATTCTTTTGTTCAGTTTACAAAAGAAATGCTTGTTTCACTTGCAAAAAAAAAGTTTGTAATGGTTACTAAAAAATTCTGTGGAATACAAATTTACTAAAGAATTTTTAGTAACCTCTTGAATTTTTTTTACAGTGTAGTAGTTTCAGTAGTAGCATGCAATAATGCTATATATATTAATATTTTGTAATAATTATGTAAAACTATATTAATTAGTAATATTTGCGTCTATTAAAGTTATTTACAACTGATTTTAAAATTGAACTATTAACACTACTTAAAACTAATAATTATTAAGCAATTAACTGTACAATTAAGAATATACATTTTTATACTTTAATTATTAAAATGATAATTAAATATTTAGTATTCATTCTAGAAAGAAAGAGGGGTAAGATACTACTTCCAAAAAAGGACACTATTTCATGAGAAAATACATTAGTAATGTGTTTAGTAATTATACAGTGTTGGCCAAAATTGTGGACACTTTTAGGTAGCTTTCATTGCAAAAAGTAAAAAACTACCTATTGTAGCCGTCCGGGGAAAGCCCATCGGTAAATAATTTTGCTATATTTTCGTCGATCATGACCCCTACATCCCAAAACCACCCTCCTTTGAAATGTTGACTTACATATATATACTATATATATATAGATATATCCATACATATATAGATATAGATATCTGAAATTTTTCGAGCTGTAACTCTCGTATTTATGAACCGATTTGAATGAAATTCTTTGTGTGCTTAGTTGAAGTACTAATGTTTCGACCGAGCTCTTTGGCCAGATTCAACCGCCATCTTGTTTCAAAATGGAGGCCATTTGAATTTGTGGACACTTATGGAGATTTTTATGTTTTCTAGATTTTTCTTTAAAATGACCTATGTTGTTAACTTACATTGTGTTGCTGATTAAAATGTCCTTTGATATTTCTAACATTCTTTTTAAATGATATATGAGAGTTTGCATTTTGTGAAAAGGAACTTTTTCTATAAGTATACAAAGTTAAAAAAACATAAAAATTTCAAAAGAATGAAATGGCCGCCATTTTGAAACAAGATGGTGGATGAAGCTGGCCAACAAACTCGGTCGAGACATTTGTAATCCTATTATGCTCATAAAAAATTTCATCCAAATTGGTTCATAAATTCGAGAGTTACAGCATGATAAAATTCAGATCTATCTATCTATATATATAGCTATATCTATATATATAGTATATATATATGTAAGTCAACATTTCAACGAGGGGTGGTTTTGGGATCTAGGGGTCATGGTTTTTCAAAATTTACCGACGGTTGCAATAGGTAGTTTTTTTTTTACTTTTTGTAATGAAGGCTATCTAAAAGCGTACACAATTTTGGCCACTACTGCATATGACAAAACCTACACAATTTTTAGTATGATAAATAAAGTGTCATTTGTGTAAATATTACGAATTACAAATTGAAAAATACATTTAAATAATAACATGTTTTGATTTTTTTTCTAAAGAAATAAATTTCTCTCATCTTTGTAAGGTCTTCAAAAACATAGTTTTAGAAATACTGGTGAATTTAGAAGTTTTTTTTTATAAGGAATTACTACAGGTAAATTTAATTATTTTTTTTATAAAGACAGGTGCATTTTTCCATATTCAAAAGGGGCAGGATGTAAAGTTTTAAAAAATGGCGTAGAGCCTAGAGAAATATTGCAGCTCATTTTGCATTTCTACATTATTAATCTGTTAGTCCTATGTCTACTTAATAGTCTGTCTAGTCCCCCTCAACACACACAAAAAATATTAGTATGAAAATGTGTTAACCTATTCCAAAAAAAAAAAAAAAAAAAAAAAAACAGAGTAAATATAAGTAATAGCTCAAAGGTTCGATAAAGGAATGGAGGGGTTCACTTTTATCTACGAACTTTTTTAATTTAAATATTGACGATTTGCGAAAAGATTTTGAAGCGATAGTTAAACATGAAGCTCATTTTGGGACTCAACGATAAAAATTTCATAAAATCAGTTTTTGAAAATTTAAACACGCAAGAGTCACATATAATAATGACAACATATTTTGGCTATTCTTTGACTTTCTAACTTGGAAATTTACGATTAAAAAAATAACAATAAAATATTTAAAAAAAAAAACTTATGTGATGGAAAACAATGAAGGACAGTTTCCGTTTTAGCTAAACAGCTCAAGGATCCATTAGACGGGTCTACTTTTAACTCAGAACTTTTTATTTTTAAAATTTACGATTTACGGTAAACATTCTGGCGCGATAGTTACACATGAAGGTCGTTTTCAGATTTAGCGTTAAAAATAAATAAATGCAGTTATAAAAAGTTAAAAAATGCAACAATCGCATATATTTATGACATATTTTCGCTATTTTTTTTACTTTCTAGCATGAAAATTTACTATTTCCAAAAAAAATCCTTATATAATGGTAAACTATGAAGGTCATTTTCCAATTCAGCACAGAAAAATGAACTTACATAAGAATGAACTTACAAAAGCAAAAATAAACTAAGTATTTTTTTTTCAGGCTAGTGTAATTTGAACGAATTGAAAGAAGATACTAATTTTAAATAATAAACTCCTAAAGCCTTATGCGTTTTCATTCATTATTATTTACAGAACATTTAAAGAAATATTAATCATTTCTCCTATCTCTTATGTAAAACTTTAAAAGAACACGTTTTCTTAATGGTTACACGACAGAGTGATCAATGAATGTATAATAATTAACGATAAGCTTATATATTTTTATTTTTTAAGGCGTAAGTACGGTGATCAATCTTTAAGAACAAGAAACATTTTACTACCTTTAATTAATGAGCGACATCGATTTGGTGTCTGGGTAACAAAAAGATAGAAGAAATATTATCATTAAAGGCGGAAAAATGTGAAAAATTAAAAGAGAAATATTGCAGAATTTTAGAAAATCTGATATTTATTGCTTTTAGATTCTTAAAATTTATTGTAGAATTCAATTATTGTATTTTTTCATAGAATGTATCAAAATAATTACATGATAAATCGCTTTAAAAAATTTTTCAAGTAATTGTAGAATAAAAAATTATTAATTACAAATGAGAGCAGAGTTATTAACCGTTTAAAACGCCAATGTTCCCAAATGGAACATTGCATTATTTGTAATACAAAACATAGTTTTTCCTACATAATAATGATGTCCTTATTTTTCCTATAAAATATAAGGTTGATTGAACTTTTGAAATGAAAATATTTATGTTTAAGCATTTATCACAAGTATTAAGAAATAAGTAAATTCATTAATTTGTATAAAAAGTATAATATTTGCTTTTATCGCTTTTTCTATCTTACTTACATTTGACCGCTAGAAATCTAAATGTTTTTGGAATTCGAGAAAATACTCAAGAACAATGTACAATAGCATATAGCGGAAAATATTTTGTTATATTTGTATAGGTTGTCAATCAATAATCCCGTTCGAAAATGTGAACACTAAAATGAAAACAGCCAAAAAACTTAGAAATATATTTTTTTGGTATTTTCTAAATTTGTATGCATAAATTAAAATATTTGAATCTGTAATATAGAAAAAACAAAATTATAAGTACATTGCGATATTGATTCGGCGTCTAATCAGTTAACCCTTTCCGGCGCAGTGAACACCTAAAGTTCCCCCTGTTTAGAGACACAAAAGCTCCGTGAATATTTCAAAAACTACTCTAATGGCTACTTTAAATCTTTCTTATGAGTTCTAGATGGCAGCACTACAGAGATCAAACTCTACAGTTTTTAAATAATAGGTAAAATATTTTCCTCTAGTGCTCGCTTCACAGCAATGCTCTTCTTACTACGCTTATCAATGCTGTACTTGCACGGTGTTACCACTTCTGCAACATCTGTATAATTAAAATGGTTTGTGCAATCTTTACAAAATTATACCTGTATACTCCTCTAGCCCTAAATAGATTGCATAATTTTTTTTCTTTAAATTCCAACTTTAAATGTAGCGCGCCGGAAAGGGTTAATAATGCAGGTGAGTACCGTCTGAATCTGCGCTGATTGACGCTAGTTACGGATAATGGGACAATTAATTTTAGCTATGTTCCTGACCATACGAAAATAATTAAGATGCACTTTTTATGAGCGACAATTCCTTTTAAGGAACGAAAATGTGCTTTTAAGTATACAGTTGTGGACAGGTATAGATTAAATTTTTTTTATGTGTGTATACAAGTTTTATACCCATTTAAAAAAAGTTTGGCAGTTGTTAATGCTGCCAATTTTTTTAAAAATTTTTTTAAATTATTTCTTTATTATTTTTTAACTTTTGTTTTCTTAAGATCAGCATTATTCTTTCGTTCCAATCATTTCACAGCTGTTTTTAAAAATTTAAATGCTTCATTATGTGATGGTCCTGGATCAATTTCATATCATTCATTTTTATTTTTTACGAAACTTTAAAATGCTCTTTTTCAAGATGTCGTGTTAATTTTTTTAAAAAAATGAAGGTCATATTCCGATTCAGCACTACAAAATTCATAAGAATGAATCCACAAAAACTGAAAAAAAACTGTTTTTCTTTGCAGGCTTGTGTAATTTGAATTTGTTCAAAAAAGATGCTAATTTTAAATAATGAAGATAAACCCCTGAAGTGTTATGGTTTTTTTATTCATTATTACTTACAAAGCATTTAAAGAAATATTAATTATTTGCCCCATCCCTTAAGTAAAGCTTTAAAGAACACATTTTCTTAATGGTTACATGACAGAGTGATAAATGCGGGTAATAATTAACGATAATCTCATTCTTTTTTTGTTTATAAGGAGTAAGTACGGTGATAAATCGTTAAGAACAAGGAACATTTCACTTCCATTCATTAATGAGCAATATCGATTTCGTGTCTATGAGAACAAAAAGATTTAAGAAATATTGTCGTTGACTGCATAAAATTGTAAAATGTTAAAAAAGAAATAATGCATAATTTTAGAAAATTTGTTACTTCTACATTTTAAATGAATGAAATTAAAAATCCTATTGCAGAATTGAATTATTGTCATTTTTTATAGAATGGATTAAAATAATTGTACGATTAATCGCCTTAAAAATTTTCAAGTAACTGTAGAAAAAAATATTAATTATTAATTCCAATTTAGATTCGAGTTTTTCATAATGCAAGTGAGTATTGAATTTCCCGCGATTGGCGCTAGTACGGATAATGTTACAGGAAATTTTAGAGATGCATTTTTTTATGTGCAACAATATTTTTTATGGAACGAAAATATGTTTTTGAGAATATAGTCATGGATAGATTCAAAATTGAGATTAAAAATGTGTATACAAACTTTTCCCATTTGAACTAGGTTTAAGCTTATTAGCTGATAGTGCTACCATGTATATTTATATATTTTGGTCTTTTTGCATTTTTTAATTCTTTTAATTTTTTCCTTACTTTCTTATTTGTTTTCTTAGGGTCAGCATTACTCTGTTATCCCAATCATTTCACAGCTGTTTTAAAATATTTAACAGTTTTATTATGCAATTGCCCTGGATCAATTTCATATAATTATTATTTTTTTCCTACGAAATTTTAAATTCTTCTTTTTCGGGATCTCGTGTCGAAAAAAAAAAATCAATAATACATTCTTTTGGAATGTCATCCATTTTAGTCGTCACTAAAAATTCCGATTTCAAAGTCATCCTAAAAATATTTTTTAGAAGAAAGTGCGTTTCAATAATTAGAGTTTGGATAATTTGTGTTCTAATATATACTGATTGCCTCAGCAGAAAATTACTTAGTCTTATCAGTTTTTATTTAGTAATTAATGATCAGTACGGATTAATATTTTGTTTTTTTTTTCTCTACAGTGATTACACTAAAAACACATTGAGTGCATGAAGTTCTCAGAACCAATGATGATAGATGTTCTCATTTTGCCGAATTAGACGAAATTCTTAATAAACCTAGAAAAATATAACTTTGCCACGAACAGAAATACACAATAACCTCCTACGAGGTACCCACTGTTCCGAAAACCGTTCTTTTACTTCCTAAATAGACCGGGAGGTTGCAGCACAGACAATCACCTCATCGAGTCCACGGATGAAAATCTAGCATTACTTAAATTTATATTCCCATATTAAAACTCAATCGGTTTTCAATTCATATCTTTGTGGAAAACATTTAATAATTTGATTTCAGCGGTTGACTCGTAG